>JAQFYB010007509.1:0-10755 GCA_034694085.1 Pogonognathellus longicornis
ATTTTACAAAACTCATGACTATAAAGTAAAAGAGGACCTTAATAATAATAAGATAAATCAGGTTATATATGATGGGTTCGAAATAGAGAAAGTAAAATGTTTTCAATATCTGGGTATAATTATTGACGCCAATATGGCATTCAGGGAACAGTATGAGAAAGTTGACAGAAAGACAAAGAATACAAATCGGGAAATTATATTCTATTAAAAGATTGTTAATAAAAAAGGCTATGAGTAACTTACTTTTTGCGTATGTTATAACTATTTCAGATTATGCTATTGCACTATGGGCGATACAGCCTTCAAAAGCGTTAGAGATAATACAACACAGAATAAACCGATTTCTTGTAAATTATTATTTTCCAAAATATTGCAAGTTTAATTGTTGGAGTAATAATAAAAATAGAGCAGCTATAGTAAAGGCTCCGTATAAATTGGATAACAGTGCCAGGGTAAATAAATTACTATTAAATAATAATCAGTACACTATAGAAGAAAGAAAAAAATACAGCTACTTAAGCTAGTTTGGAAAAATCTGTGTCAACAATACATTGGTTTAGAGAACTGGTTTTGTACTGTACCACGTGAAAATACTTCTCCAAAAGTGTATGTTAATAACTGTGAGTCTGCCACTAAAGGAAATTCTGTTCAACATTCTGCAACTATTGCATGGAATAAGCTACCCAGGAAATGGGTGTATGAAGGACTTACTTATAAGAAGTTTTTGACAGATCTCAAGGAATTGATTGTTATGGAGAGAAAAAGTGTATTTGTTACTGAGTAAGATATTATAAGAGGATTAAAGAGGGCTAATGTTAATTTAAAAGGCTGGTTTTATGTTTTAAAGTATATGAGCAGTGTGACTTGAGGGGGAGGGCAGTGCTGGTAATAAACTGGTAAAATTGGATTATCTATATTTGTCACGGAAATAAAGCTATACAATACAAAATGCAACATAGATTAATCCAATGCTAATTCAAACGCTATTTTTTATATCTCTCACATACTGACCAATCATTCAGTGATTTTATACGTAATAAAATGATATATTATAAACAATACTATTATTTACGCATTTAACGGCCATTAGAACCAATTCTTAAATACAGTGTGTACGGTAAAGCAATAAACATTTTCACAATACTAGCAGCATTTCGAAGGTTCTTCTACTGACATAATGTATAAAGTTTTTTCGGGATATATTGGGAGATTATATTGGGAGATTTAAAAAAATGAGAAATCTGTAAAACCTGGAATAATTTGATTAATCTAAAAACATTTGGGAAATATGGGAAAGATGAATTCTGAGAAATCTAAAAACATTTTTGAAATCTGAAAAAATTAGATATCCTGGGAACTTTTGGAAATACAAACAATATGTTTTAGATAAATATACAAATTTACTACATTTGAAGTAAATCAATCCGGTAGAAACATTTTCTAATATTCAACGTTTAATTTAATTTATTGTTCAAATTATTACCGAATACATGGTTATTACAATAAGATGGACAGTAATACAGAACGTGATGCTTACAGATACATATATTAGTTACATATTATTACTTAAATATTATTTACTACAGAGTCAATGCACGATAGATTACAGACATTTACATCTGGGCAAGGTAAATACGATTTAATTGCTTCAGCTGCTTGCTGATTAAGCAGATATTTCCTTAAATTATTTTTAAATATACTTATATTGTCTGGGTTTCTTATAGCTTCAGGTATTTGATACCAATGTTGAACCCCTATATATGAAAATACGTTTTTAGTTACTCTGGTTGAATTTGTTGGCAATACTACATTCCCGAATAGCAATTTAGTTTTTTCATTCGTTCATATTTGGTTCATTTTTGGTTTTCATTGTATTGGTTCCAATCACACGTAGAAATAACGTACCATGACTAAAACCCTTCAACCAATATTATTGGGTAAAAATATAGCGCTCCACTAGCGTTTTTTAAAGGTTCACTTTGAACGAATTATTATTCGTCCAAAACCACCCCTTCAGCGCACGTATAACAAACGCTTTATGCAAACGAATGTGCCGTGTTCGGATTCGTTTGCTTAAAGCGTTCGTTATGCGTTTTTTTCAATCCAAACACTGTTGTAGTACATGACGGGGAATTAGCTGAAGGGAATTACGGTATTAAGCAGTGCGTTAGTGGTGAGGTGGTAGGGAGGAGCGAATGGGAAATATGATGTCGGGAGTACATACACTCCTGTCTCCAATTTTTTTTTTGTTTTGGCTTGAAAAGCCAAACGTTCATTTAACGTTTAAAAGTAGTAATCTGGGGCGACAAATGTTGTTCTATAGAACGTGTTAATTTGGTGCATTTATCGTTGCAGGTAATTTTGCTAACGTTTCAATTGTACGTATAGAACACGGTGCTTAAACGCTACTATGTTATTCGGGTCAGTATAGGTATTGTTGCGGGTTGTACGTACAAAAATATTATTAAAGTCCTATTAGTTTGTAAAGTATTCAGTTCCCAGTTTTAATATATTGATATCAAATGTTATCTACTGTCATTTTTTTTAAATTACGTACAGGCATAGACCGTATACAGTATAAGGTTAATTTATATTAATATTATTGTGAAAGTAATAAATTCAGTAATGAGTTAGTCGAATTGAAGTATTTTGTGGTGGAAAATTAGATGTTTGCAATTAAGTTTTCCGGCAAATCATTTGATTGGAAACATACTGTTCAAAATATCAATGTGTCGGCAACGAGGTTCTACCTGAAATTAGAAATATTTTGCCACGCCCCCGAAGGGGCGGGGTAACGCTGGGAAATCCGATTTAGGTTTTCCGAGAAGAAAACATTTTTTCAACGCTGCTAGAAACGCCAAAATATTTTTTCTTAGCAAAAGTGAATTGTCCAATATTTTATTTGATTGACAGGGCATTCACGATGTTATCTTTGTTTATAGATTGAACTAATTGTAACGTAATTAAATAAAAGGTATATTAAGTTACAAGGTTTCTTAATTTTCCCCAGTAACAATAATATTTAAGCAATATACAGCAAACGGAAGCAATTCTTTACATTTTATTTATGCAAATATATAATGAGCGTGTTCACAAAACTAGAAGCATTTCTATCGTTCCTGTACTGACAGAATATAGAAACGATAAAATATTTTTCTTCTTTGCAAAAGAATTGCCCAATATAAAATTTATTTGGACGACAAGCCAATCGCATCATTTTCAAGTTTCGCCTTCTTATCGTCGAATCATCTGAATTTGGTTTCCAGGATTTAATGGTGCTAGAAGAGGAATGGTAAACTGCTGACAAAAACCATAAGACGCAAGACCAAATTATCATTACGGAAATCGAGAACAGTCCGAAAAGTATAGAAATGAATGGACCAAACAACAAATACTTTCTGATGCAACAAAAATTGGCAAGGTAAATTGCTCGTTTACACAAAAAGTTAAAAAAGTACATTGGAGTGGAAGTTATATCGTTTATCACGTTTACTGTAATTTTACAACACAACTGACATTTTTGTATATTGCCAATTGTTCTTATTTCAGCATTAGTTTTGTACTTGAATCGGTTGAACCCAAAATTAAAAAGTAAATATCCAAAATATGCAAGCGTTTAATATTACTAGGTGATTCATTTGATGATAAGCTTTCTCAAAATGCAAATAAATTAAGTCTCACCTTATTTCTTGTTGAACTAATACAGAACTGCTTACAACACAGTATATGGCAACTAAAACGACCCATGGCATTGCCACTACTATGTAAGCACTAAAAAATATGAAAATACAACAAATTATGTAATTGAAAATTGTCGGTGGACTAGATTGAAGGTAAACAAGTGCTTCACGTCCCGGTGCGTTAGGGTACGCAAGGTAAACAATAATAAGCAACACGGGCCAAATAAATTGAAAGGGATATGATAGGCCAATCAGTATTTCTGAAGTTTGTGGTAGATTTATTTTTCGCAATGAGTACAATTCTACATAAAAACAAAATTCGATTAATTAGAAATCCCTTTTGTAATGCAATAAAACTATTCCGAAATTCATACATAAAATATTCATAGCTTAACAATTACTTCGTATTTGTATACACCATTTGAAGTAGCTGTTTCCAAGTGCCGCAAGCATGTGCGAATTCCTGAAAACCACATTCACTGCAATAGCAGATAAACTAACTACACAAAATGCGAGAATACAAACGAAGAAATTTTCTTCATTTCCTACCCGTTTTTCGTATACTGCTCTTACCAGCAGATACACATTGTGGTTATTCAAAAAAAGAACATTAAAATTCCAAAGAAACTTTTGCCTTTTTGAATTTGAAACACAAATTAAATTCTCTCCAGATTCGTCCAAAGCAAACGGAGAAACACCTGAAATTTGACTCCATTTTATTATAACTTTAATCAGAAAAAGGGACGTTTGACTGATCATTTTATTTTGCAAAGTTTAACAGTTTTGCAATGTGCAACAAATAAATTTTATGACAAATTCAAATGGATTCTATCAGAAAAGATGCAATGTATTCAGAATAATATATTGACCTCTTTAATACCGCAATGCAGTTGTATGACGAACTGAGCTGTCATTTCCACTAAAATGTAAATTTTAACTCGACATTGTCTAAAAAAAGAACGTGAAGGCGTAAATACGCCTTCACTGTCTCCAATACTGCAATCTATACTACATCTATGTACATTTTACTTATGTCGCATAATAAATACCAGTAGCAACTTTAAAATGATATAGAATTATAGAGCAATGAGGTAATTGCAAAATCGATTTCATATAAGTTAGTCCTCCAAGGGTATAATTTTATACTATGGTATATTTGAAATTTATCTACCACTGGAATAACCACTGAAGTAATACTCAAAAATGTTTCTTGTGTGTTTAATTTTCACCCAAGTTAGCTCTAACTTTTATAAGAAAATCTCATTCTGGCAGATGTTTCTTCCAACATACCAAACACGGGCTACACCTATGTTTCTCACAATCACTGCCCTATTCGATACGACGGTGAACGAAATCTGGTAGTTCTTATTTATTTTTATACAACATTAATTATTTATTCAAAAGTTAAAACGTTTTCATTCTCGGACCCTATTTAAAATAATTAATAACAATAACACTTTCGAAAGATTTGTCTTTAAACTGTTATACCAAATCATATTTTAGGGGCAGACAGAAACATAAATAAATAAACAGTAAAGATATGTATCCACTTATTCGGAAAATATTAAAAAATACACAATAGAAAGAAATGACATTAATAAGCTATATTAATTTCAGTGCTTACTTATAAAACCAAATACATTTGAAACTAGACAATTTTATATTTATTGTTGATCTTAATCAATTAACTGTAAACTCACAATAATTGGTGCAGTAATGCGCAAAATTCTCCCTGTACTAAGTAGTAGTAATAGTGAGTTTATTGATACGGCCGTTGCCCTCAAAATTTTACAAAAAAACAAACAATTACATTTTAATGATTCTCTAATGATTATTAGGTCTAAAATAGCTTATTATAACATTTGGACTCAATTTTGATAATCGAATACTAAGAGATTTCTTACAGTAATCGCTGCATTCCAGAAATGCTAAACATTAAGTGTTGCGGCTTCTGTAAGATCTAGCATTATGGCATGTAGAAAATTCTCTCTATTTAATTTACAGTAAATCCAGTCATATAAGTATCTTTTTCTTAAACTTAAATAGTGTGGGCAAACGATAAGAATATGGAATACATCATCGGTATCATTCTTATTACATAATTAACATAGTTCTCTTACAGATTTTTTTATATCTATATTGGAGTGCATTTAATTTAACTATTTTCCCTTTGGATACATGGTGAGAAATTCCACGCCTTAAGTGGCATACAAATTTTATTGCCGGCCAAGATAAATTTAGGTTAAAATATTTGGGAGAAGGGAAACATTTGTAATGCTTTAAAAAACTTTTCGTGTTCACATGTGAAATATAAGTGTAACTATAACGTTCACTTACTCGTTCCACAGATATTAGTTCCTTAATTTTAAATTTGGGGTTTTGATTTTCCCAGACAGATTCTTCTCTCATTCCACAAAACTTATTTTCGACTTGTAATACCCAATTATACCTACAATCATTATTTAATTCTAATAGTACATTATAACAACTTTTAATTAAGGTATTGTCTGGCTGTTTTAGTATACAAATCCAGAACTTTCCCTAATATATAGTATATATATAATAATAGTATAGTTATAATGAACTTCACACATATTTTGATACCCCTCTAATTCATAATACAATAATAGGTTTTGTATAAAGGTGGACCAATTAGTAGCTCATTCCACCCACAGCCTTTTCTTGTTCAAATTACTAGTAAGGTAAATGAAAAAAACTAAGGTTTGTGGTATCTTTATTGTAAGTCTTTAACTTTATTTATGTCTTTCATTATTCATGGGTAATAATACGTCCGCTACAGCGTGTATTAAAGGGGTTTATTTCCAAAAGCGATATAATTGCTGTATTTACAAAACTATTTTTAGGATATAATGTTTTTCAATAATTTTTCAAGTGATGATGCAAGTCACTCGATCTACGACAATATATGACCCTAGCAGAACTTCACTCCCAAAAGCAAGAAAATGAATTTTTATAGCTGAAACATGAGCCGAATCACCCATTAAGTAAAATTAATATTCTGCCAAAGAAAAATAAATTGCCTTAAATAGATTCTACTGATTTTGGAAATGAAGCACCTCTACGGGTCAAATATTGTTATAGGGGGACTTACTCATCTCTAAAAAAATTATTGAGAAAAGCTTTTTTTCTAAAAATATTTTTAGTTAATAAAAAAAAAATTCCATAAATAAATTATACCACTTTTGGAAGTAAATTCCCACTAGGATTAACCATTGATTTAGGTTGGCTTGGCTTGTTGCTAACACAGAAAATTTAACAAATCCAGTTTGTAGAACGGGCCTTTTATCTATTAGGCGAATATATTCATACCAATCCAAAATTTCTTGCTTTTAGATTAATTACAAAAATATTTTTCCGCAAAACCAAACTACAAACTAAAATTACTCAATTAGTTCAATAGTTAGGTACTCCAGAAATGATTGTTTAGTTTACTATCGAATTTTTTAGAATACTGATGTTTAGCGTCTTTATTGATTTATACATCTTTCTCCAGCGTTACAGCGTATGTTTGGCATTTCTTCCAAAACATTGGAATCTTGAAACCTCTTCCAGCTTTCAGTGTGGATAACATCACCGGAAGCAAAACGAGTGCGTGGGCTGATGCGAACACAATTATGAGAAGAAGAATTTTACAATCAGATTGGAAAACATATGATGGAACGAAAACTAAAGGACTTACAGCAACAAGTGTGGACAAAGCTCCTTGAATAACTGGCTTCCCCAATGAATATAAACAATCTTTCAATTTTTCATCGGGGGATTCAGCTTGGCTAGAAACAAAAGCGTAGGAAATGTGTGCAGAGAAATCTACTGAGAACCCCACACACATGACAATGCAAGTTACAGACACAATGTCTAAATTAACTCCCCACAAAGCCATAAATCCTAAAACACCAAGTTCTATTGAAAATATTGTGAGGAAAACACACATACAACAAATAAAACTTGGAATTAAGATGGCTGTGACTACCATAACAATTATAATTGCCGCCGCGAGCAGTTTTACGGTTAATTCTCGGATTAGAAGGAATTGGTCGGCAAAATGCCACCAAGGATGATATAAGACCACACCTAACTCTTCAAATTCTGGATCATCGATAGCAATTCGTATATTTTTTGTAAATTGGGTTAATAAATTAAGGGTAAAAAGATTTTTTATTTGGACTATAAAACGGGAAGCAATAATTTTCGTCTTGTCTTCATTGAAAACTATGTCATCACTCAATCGCGATGTTTCTTGAAGATAATCTTCTTTCAGGGTCTTAATAAAGGTAGCTTCAGTTGAAATATTGAAATCCAAGATTTCCTGATAGCTGCTTACGTATGTTTTGAACGAGTTCAACCAGTTTTCTTGAAACTCGAAGGTTACGTGTTTATTTTCATTAAGCTTGTCCATCAGCTTTTTTATCTTCTCTTGATTAAAATTTAAAGAATAATCTAATGGTTTCGAAATCACCACCTGATAAAAATGAAAACCATAAGTTTTAAGCTTAGATTTTTTTTACAATCTGTGATTTTCAAGATATTCGACCATTTATGGAATTTAAAAAAAAATTACAGACTTTTTAAAACAAAAATGAATATTTTAGCGTACCTGTACTCTGTAGGGATATATTTTAAAATATTTTTCATCGATATTCATGAAATCGGCCATGTAAGAATCATATCGAACCAATCGTTGCAATTCAAGACCTTCTTGGAGATATGTTAATCCATAGCACGAAACAACTAAATAAACTGCAAAAGTGATTAATACACACACTTTGACCCAAGTCTTGCACAACACTGGAGCAAACGTATCACGCAAGAAAATCGTAGTTGTATCTACGTAACGATCCAGCGGATTGTAAGGGTCCGTTTTGTCTATTCCTCCAGACAAAAAGAAACGGGAAAGAAAAGACATACTCCCTACAAAATAAAATAAATACAATTACAATGAAAGTTAGTTTTAAATGAACAACACTAAATTTCTGTAAAGAAAATGTGTTGAAAAATTACCAGCTTTTGATCTCGGCGTGGCTTGAACGCACCAAAATACCGAATGTTTATTTTCTTCTTCATAGTAGCCACTGATAGCAAGACAGGATCCAAAGAAAAATATCTGCCAGATGAATATGCACAAAACTCCAGTTCCAGCGTACATTGAAAATATTTGAATACAAGGGATTGGAGTTAGAACCCCAACATAAAACGAAAACATGTCGGTTAGACTTGTGATGCTGACGGACACTACAGCTTCAGCATAGCATTCAGCCATTCTTTTTGGAACCGGGTCTAATGGAGATGTCTTCCTCCACACTGATAGCATTACGAAAGTGTCGTCTACCCCAATTGCTGTAAGAATGGTTATAAAAAATTCAAAGTAAATTTTTAGTTTTTTAAAATAAAATTTATGAAAAATGAAACAAATTACTAATATAGTTTTTCCATTTTTCGTACAATTATATAAAAAACAAACATGTGTCGTACCTAGCATGATATATGGAATACTGATGGAAAGTCCGATGATAGGCACTTGAAAATAACACAGGATTCCCATGGATGCTAAGACTCCAAAAATTCCTGATACAGCGCCCATCAATGCTAAAAGTGGCTTGGATTTAACCCAATCTGAGGTGGAGGTTGTTGAAAAAAGAATGTAAATTCCAACAATAACTGGAGCAATCATCAGAGGAACCACTGCGGATTTGATATTTTCCTCGATCTCTGTTGCTAAAGTATGCAGAGCAAAATAGTATAGCTTCAACGTCTTCGATGCTTTATCTTTTTTCTGTGCCAAATCGATTATTGCAGCTTCCCATTTTCTCCCTCTGTACAAATTATTGTTTTATAACAGATTAGAAAAATAACCGTTTTATAAATGGGATTAGTTGAATTATCAGTGCGAATAACAAGCTAAGTTAACCTAAAACAATAAATATCCCAGCGGGGGTTCATTCCGAAAAGTGGAATAATTTATTTATGGAAAAATGTTTTTATTTACAAAAGATATTTTTAGGGTAAAAGCGTTCTTCAATAATTTTTCTATTGATGAGCCAATGTTGAGCCAAGAACAATATTTTACCCTAGCGGAGGTTTATTCCCAAAAGGAGTAAAATTTATTGAAGTTTTTTTTTATTTGGCAGAATATTAATGATCATCCCTAGAAAAATTATTGGAGAACGTTTTATCCTAAAAATATTTTTTGTATATGAAAACAATTTTCCATAAATAAATATACCGCTTTTTAGAATGAACCCCCGATGCTTGGATTAACTAGTGATGTTTTAGTTTGAGTTGTATTGTTGTTCGCACTGATAATTCAACTGATCCCATTTGTAAAACGTGCGTTTTTCTAGTTGTCTACATGAATGGAATAAATGAATAATATGTTTTAATTTTTTTTAAATGTTTTAATTTTTCAATAAATGTTTTTTTCATAAAATATTTTAATTTTTTTTAAATGTTTTTTTCATAAAATATTTTAATTTTTCATTAAATATTTCTTTTACATAAAATGCTTATTTTTCCTTAAATTTTTAAATTTTGTATTAAATGTTTCACGTTTTCATTATATGCTTCAATTTTTCATTAAATGCTTCAATTTTTCATTAAGTGTTTCAATTTTGCAATAAATGTTTCATTAAATGTTTCAATTTTTCAATAAATGATCCAGTTTTTTATTAAGTGTTTCAATTTTTCAATAAATTATTCAATTTTTTATTGAATTATTTACTTGTTTATCAAATGTATTTATTTTTCATAAATAACTCATTTCTATGTTAATATATAATGTGTTTTATTTTTTCATAAAATAATTGATCCTTTTCAAAATGTATTTCAATTTTTCATACAATGATTGGTTCTTTTCAAAATGTATTTCAATTTTTCATACGATGATTGATTCTTTGCATAATGTATTGCAATTTTTGATAAAATGATTGATTCTCTTGATAAAATTATTGATTCTTTTCATAAAATTATTGATTCTTTTCATTAAATGATTGATTCTTTTCATAAAATGATTGATTCTTTTCATAAAATGATTGATTCTTTTCATAAAATGATTGATTCT
>JAQFYB010007510.1:0-10754 GCA_034694085.1 Pogonognathellus longicornis
GTGTGTGAATTCGATTTCGAATTTCGAATAGTCAAAAGTAGATCGATATGACCCGTACGCATAAATTACACGTACGCACAATGCAGCAAGATTTAATTTTTTGCGGCGAAAAGGAAATTTGACTAAGTTAACTAAAAAATATTTTTTGATGCACTAAAATATTACCAAGAAGTTGAAGCAATTTAATAAATTTCCATCATATTTATTAAACCACAAATGGTGTTCTAAAAAAATTGTTGAAAATAGGCATTAATTTTATTTCTGAACTGATTTACATGTTAATGTTTACATTGACCTACAACTTTTTGGAATCATTTGGCACCGTTTCTTTTGATTTTTAAATAAACGTCGGACTTCCCTCTTTAACCTCTAACAGCGCGAACGAGCGATATTCGGCGATTTGGTTGCAGTTAATTTTTCAAATTAGCAAAATGTATATAAGTAGTAGGCTAGGTACGAATGGTGCACACATAGTGGCCTAATGTGTTGGGGTTGATAAATAGAAAGTATCTTTGTGCCGCATATATATATTATTCAGTATAGGAAATAGTTTACGGGTGTCAACGTTGAATTTGAAAACATATTAAAAACAAGTGAAAAAATTATACTCCATTTCGCGCTACTTTGAATAACCGGGCCAAAACTCGCAATAGAATTGGTGTGATTTTTGGTAGCGAATTCGTAAAAAGAATTAAAAAAAATGCAATACTTACTATTAGATTAATTGGTAACTTCTTGTATAGGTAATATAGCATCAAAATTTTATTTCTTGCGTTTTTCCAACTACGATATCTATTTTTCTATTCTTGTGATTAATAATAATATTTAATTTTACAATTTGATTGGTTACAGAAATCTTAGTCTAAGTTAAATTCTTCACTTCCTGTTAGACAAATATTGAGATATCGACCAACACCTACATCATCATCCCAATCATCAAAACTTACTTCATCATCATTTTCTGGTCGGGAAATATCTGGAGGTTTTAGTAATTCAATTACATCGTGAGGAAACGGGATTTTTTTATTATACTTTTTTCGAATATATAGAGATTGGCTAGATATGATTGGATCAGAGGTATCCAAGGCTCTATTAAATAAGTCAGTAAGCGATTTAATTCTACTTGACTTTCGTGTGTGGTGAAGTCTGTCAAATTTGTAAATTTTATTACGAGATTCACCTCCTTCTTCACCCAACATACCTAATGGAAGTAAACTATTGTTCATAATTTCTTCACCATGAATAAGTACTTTATGTAACGTTGCTGGCATAGGATACCATTTATACAATTTGACATATAGGTCTGCAACCTGACGACATTTATTGCCAAAACGTTTTGAATCTATTTCTAACTGGCAATTTAGTGCTATTAAAATTATTTTTAGATCAAAAATAAATTGTTCGTCTATTTGTAAAATTGAAGCAAAAATTTTGTGATCTTTAAAAGCTCGCCGTGCAGTATTGCCATCATTAGAATTCCCACTTCCATTGGCGTTAGGATAATCAGCCCTTAATCCCATTTTTAGCATTAATTCTTTTTGAATGAACAATTTTCTGTCTTTGTAAATTTTTTTAAACTCCTCTGTTCTCACTTGCCATGTTTTAAATGGCATTCTGTAAGATAAATGGAGACATAGTTCAAATAGTCTTATGTATGCATGAAGAGGACTCAATCCAAACTTTAAATTTTCACTTATGGATGCAAATTTTCCTTTTTTAACATTGGAAAGATCATTAAACATTGACGGGGTAGCTTTACAAATTGCACACGTTTGCTGCGATCGAGTCCCGGTCACCGCATTTAGCACTTTACCATCAATGATTGTGAAATTCATGTCAAATTTTACCGTAGTTGTGTGAGAATCGTTTAATTGTATTATAATGCCATTTTCATCCAAATTTCTAATCTGCTCGTCCATTAATGCTTTCTCCGCGAGTATTATTTCTTCACTCTCTTTTATGTACTCCAATTTAATTGGTCTGCAAAACCTTGTTGATTGTGGGGTTTTGTTTTGCCAATATATTTTATTTCCGTCTCCTATTAATCGAAGTGGAATTAACGTTGTCGCAAAAAGATTAGCATCACTATGTTCTTTATCTTCATGTACTGTGTATTTTTGTTTATATCTTGATTGGCCAGAGCTCCCGTCAAAACCCCAACTACAAATTAATGTTGCGTAATCGTCGTTGAAACCAATCAATTCATGATTTTGTAAAATCACTTCCGATTGCAATTTTACAATACGTGTAGCTGTATGCTTAAGCAATTCTTTTAAAGGTATCTCAGCTTTGGTATCAGTAATTACTGGATAAATCTCCGGTCTGCATGATTTTTTTGCATTTTCAACGGTTTTGTAAGAAGGAAACAAGTCAATTCCTTTCTCTAAAGTTCTTTCTCTAAGTATTTGATACTGATTAAGAGTCAAATTAAGATCTAAAAGTAAAGTCAATGCTTCTTCAGGAGTAAATTTCCCTATGGGTTGTTGATTTTTACTAATTTTATCCAATATTTCTTTTGGAGTTTGATTGCCTTTTACAATGTGTTTAACAATTTTTGATTCTTCGAGTTTTCCTTTAACTTTTAGGGTTTTACTGGTAGCTTTCAACAGCCTTTTAGGTGATATCCCGATCTGTGTTTTGCTAATTTGTGCTATTTCTTTCTCCTGATTGCGTACTGATTTGTTTTTGAACTCCTTTTGAGGTCTTCCTAAAGATTTTTGTGGAGTTTTTCGTAATAGAAACTGGGAAGGAATATCAAATTTTATTTGAAGCCATTTGACATTCTTCTTATTGCGTTCAAAAGCATCATAATTTCTCCATTTGGTCATCTTTGAATGGAAAGTCTTGTGTAATAGTCTGATTTTTTCTTTTAGTATACGTACATTTGATTCCCCAATATCTTTTTTCAAAAGCGGAGCTATAGATCGATAACATTTATCAATTTTGGTTTGTAAATCGACATCTCCTCTAAAGTATTGAACTAAAGATCTGTATGTTGGTGAGGGATTAATGGAACTCTGTGAAACATTTTCTTCCATTACAACTGCGTTGGCTCCTTCTGCAATTTCTCCCTCACGTGGTGTTTCTGGATGTTTTTGCGACATATTTATTGATAAGCGGTTTAAGAGTGTTCCACTGCCCACATACCGTACCTTAGTTTATGGAACGGCGTCTAGTCTATTCCCCACCTACTACTTATCAAACTTTTGAAACTTAATTTTTTTGCATTTGGTAAAGTATCAGACAATTTTAAAGCAAACATAAAATTAAAGCTGTAGCTAAACATTTACAGTTCCAAAAAAATAGTTTCGACGTAAAATAAGGACTCTTGCTGCACTGTGGTACGCTACGATATATGACTAATATGAATGACCTATTGAAAAGTACTACGGGGAATTCCACTTTTCCACAAACAGGAATGAAATTTCACATGATGGTAATTTAGTACACTGCACAATTCCATGGCAAGTAGTTGGAGCAAGGACAATGACAAAGTTCATCAAAAGACACCGTACGGAATGGATTGAAATTCCTTTGACCCAGAAAATCCCCAAACTTTAATCAGTGCCTCTTGACCTAGTTAGAGTAGGGAAGGAAGACCCGATGACCCCCAAGCCACCCAGCTATAAAGTGTAGAAGTGTACACTTTTGTTCTTTTTTTAGATATATATATTATATCGTTGTAAAGTAGACGAGAAAGGTCAAAACAGGTACAAATAGTGTACCAATCGACTCCTAATGACCTGACGAACAGTTTAATATCGCTAACTCTACACTAGCCCCATTCGGAGAACAAATCCCAAAATCCCAATGCACCTCCAAGTGTAAAAAATATTGTAAAAAAATGAACTTGAAGTGCGTTATGCTTATTTATTAACTATATGGAAAATCATTGCGACCATTAAACGAAATCATTTCGGGCTCAAAAGTGGTGTATTTATGTGAGTCCCCAAATAAGTAATAATTGTAAATGTCCTTTTTAAGCCAATTACGGCATCATAAACAGCATTTTAGTTAATTTTTGAGTCACACTGTGAAAAATCTGGATAAATCCTAATGCATATGATGGAATCCATAAGTAGCTTTATTTTTTGAGATGTCATACAGTGTTTTTGCTGTGAATAAAATTGTTACAATAAATAGTGCAGTTTTCTAAACCTGATTCAATGTGTGTAAATAAATGCTTCAGTAGAAGAAAGGGACGATTTAGTATACCAATATTTATTTGTAAATTACTTTTTTGTGTATGTTTGGAATTTTTCTCTCTAATGCGTTCAATTTATTCAATTATGTTTATAACGTGTGCTATATAAATCATATATAAACTAATTCAATTTATCAATAGCCTCTAGCCCAACGACAATTACGAGTTTAAAAAAATTGACTATAATGTACATTTAAAGGTTAGTAGTTATTCACAATATTTTAATTCTACTCGACATTAAATTTCATGAAAGATGACATTTCTTTTTGTGTTTTGCGTCGTTATATGATTACTTTATTATTCTCAACTTCAACCACTTGTGTTTACAGAAGCCCAGATCGATTTTATCAGGTTCGCATTTACTCAAATTGTCAAAAATGATCCACAGAAACATTTTCTATCGGTTCATTAGATCTCAGTCTTACCGCACACAACCGTCATTTACCTTTCATATCATTTTAGGGCTAACTTGTTTGACCACTCTTTTTTACACTTTACTATATTATACCCATCATGTAAGTATAATGTATATATTTGAAATAGTGGCTATTTGACATACAGAACAGCGAGAACACATCGAATTCCATAAATATGAGGCCCGTGCACAAGGCCGTATTTAGGATTCCATTTCGGGAAGAGCAAATAATAAAATAGTGCAAAAAATTGGGGTTTTGCACTTTTTTATTAAAATTACCTTTTTTGATTTTGAGGTGACCACCCTTTGCTCTCCCCTAAGTACAACTTTACATATGCAAACATAACTGGATTAGTATTCTCTTTCGAAATAACAGTAATTGCCGTATAATATGTCTTTTGAAATCAGTGATGTGACATTAGGTAGAGCGTGAGACATATAGGATTGATTTTTTATGTTTTCATGCCAGGTGTTTCATGTAGTGACCTTAAAACGTTCTTGACAAAGTCTGTTGGCAACTGTGTAAGTGGGACAGTAATGCTGCGGTTCAGTGTGCCAAGAGCCCAGTTCTTAAATTCCTTGCACTTTTCATGGTTTTGGGTCATACAGTTCTCCGTGTCATAAGTTTCGAGTTCCATTTTAATATATTATAAAAAAGTACCCATCTTTAAATGTAGCAACAAATTTCCTCATTTTCCGGCAAGGTATTCTTCGTAGGAACTCTAGACAATTGTATTTCTCTTGAATTTATTCCATTTTTCGGTCTATTAACATTTGCCTTTTAAAGAATTTATGTTTATCTTGATGAAGTATTTATTACACCGTGATCGTAGATATGTCAACATCTTGACAATCATTCTCATTTATCTGGGAGTCTCATCTTTGGTCATACTGTCGGTATAATTTATAATGTCGGGAATTCGCCTTGTCCGGGAGTACCTATCTTAAGATCTGTCCAATTCCTACGACTGTTGAATTACTTTATCTAGTATACATTTTCTAACATTTTTCGGTATATTAAACATTGCGGCAACGGAAACGTCAATGCTTGGATGACTAACTGCATCCCTGGCACTAAATATTGTATTTATATACATTAGGTAGGTATTTATACAAACTATATATATTGTGCATGAATCAGCATTAGATAAAGCGAAACAAGTCAGGTGCTGGCACTCACATATATTATATGAAATCAATAAATTTCGTAGGAATCGAATGTTCGGTTTGTACACCAGACTGACCAGACCGATTAAAATCTTTATGATTGCCGAAGCTTTGATAATTTATTTACACAGCTAAAACATTTTCATTAATCGTGAGACATGGAGCAGAAATTGATTAGGTACTCAGCTTACTCAGCTTTATGGCATACACATTTTTTAAGTCATTCCTAAAAATTCAACATTATTGCAAACCAAAGCATTTATAACCTATACGCTTTTGATACAATCACTTATAATAATATGCAACGTGTGCTGATATAATGCCCACTTAAAATGATTCACACTTTAAATCCATAAGCACTTGGAATTGGTCAGATTTTTTCATTTTCTCAATTTTATATAAGTCATCATTAATCATCCATTTATAAGGTTTAATTTAATTTTTGTAGCAATACTTTAAATCTTCGAAAATTAATTACACAAAAATTTCAAAATGTCTGTCGTCTATCATGGAAACAATTATAAAAATCTATTTGAAAATTCAATTTTAATTTTTAAAAGGCTAAAATGTTGGTCGTGAAATAGATCTCTGCATCGCCTTAATTTAAGAGAGACGGCATTTTTCATTGGATGGTGGTTGCTTCAGTGGCGCATTTAGGGGGGGGGGGAGTTAGGTGACTAAAATGGAATATAGTTTTATGTTTATTCAAATTACCATATGAGAGAATTGTGCTTTTTGCTGATATTAAATACTTTATCAAAATGTAGTGAGCCAAATTTATTTGGAGCAAAAATTGTGCTGGATTGATTTAGACAAGTCTATTTGTAGCAACATTATTTATGACACTATTGTAATTCATAAAATTTAGTATTCATATTGTGGTTAGAACAATATTTTAACCAAATTTACTATTCCAACGGATAAAAGTAAATATCCAAAGGGCAAACTGACAGACATATAATGCAAAAAAGAGAGACAATCAGAAACTTAAATCCATAAAATGTCAACAGTTTCAATACTTAATTATATAGTAATCCTGCGGTCAATAATTACGCGCATTTTACTTCATTTCCAACTATGAATTACAACATCTGAATTAAATAATTGAAAATGAATAACTACTTATAACTAATGTATGATTGACGGCTGACAGAAATAATTTTTATAATGTTTAGCTGTATTATTGCAAAATTGAGAACTTAATTAATAAGCCGTGTCGTATCAATATACTAACCACTCAAAGTGAATGAGGTAATACAAAAACAACGTTAATCATGCATGAGATTTCCATTAAAAACTCTTGTTGTTTACGTATGTTCTAAACTTTGACGTGGAAGATGTAGTTTATACAATTTAATGGATGTAGATAACATTACCGATAAAGAAAAAAAGTTTGCAATAATACAAATAGCATGTTACCAAGTAATATATGAGAATTAAGTGTAAAAGCACCAATATTATATAAAAAGATGAGTTACTCCACAAACCATGCACAGTTCCAGTTACACATTGAATGTTGTGACAGCATCGGATCACGATATTGCATTCTGAATAATTTAAAAATGAAGTACATTATTGCTCTCTGTGTTTCACTTGTGGTAGTTCCACAAACACTACTTGGTGAGATAATTATATAAAAATACACATAATTTCACAACTATTTGTATAAAAACATAATATTACACCACTAAACAATTAAATGAATGTCAACATTATTTTATTTCTTTCTTTACAGCATCTCCACAAGTCGAAAGTAACACATTTTGTGTCAATAAATCTGATGGATTGTACGCTAACTCTTTGCATTGTGAATATTATTACGAGTGCAAAAATTCTGGAACTAAAATTCGCAATTGTAATGAAGGAAATCAATTTGATTACATGAGCCTTTCTTGCATCGCTGCAGAAGAGTCTACCTGTTTAAGATCACCCCGATCTGAATGGATGATCGACTGTTCAGGACATTACGATGGGGATATGTTTCCTAACCCAGAAGATTGTGGCAGTTTTTACATGTGTGTTTCAGGCACTGATAATCTGCTCCAATGTCCACACGGATTATGCTTTAATCCAATTAACAGACGTTGCGAATGGTCTGGAAACGTGAACTATCAATTAGGAATACATTTCGATCGGAGATTAAATACTCAAAACCCAACATCAACTCAAGGACCCACAACACATGACCCAAACCCCACAACCCAAGATCCAAACCCAACTACCCAAGATCCAAACCCAACTACCCATGACCCAAACCCAACCACCCATAATCCAAATCCTACCACATATGACCCAAACCCAACCACCCATGATCCAAACCCAACTACTCATGACCCAAACCCAACCACCCATAATCCAAATCCTACCACACATGACCCAAACCCAACCACCCATAATCCAAATCCTACCACACATGATCCAAATCCTACCACACATGACCCAAATCCAACCACCCATAATCCAAATCCTACCACAAATGACCCAAACCCAACCACCCATAATCCAAATCCTACCACACATGACCCAAACCCAACCACTCATAATACGAATCCTACGACACATAATCCTAATCCTACAACTTAGGATCCCAGTCCAACAACACATGATCCAACTCAAAACCCCACTTCTACCTAGAGACAGACTACCCGAATGTCAGCCTAAAATCCACAACCCAAAACTCTACTTTGACCCAATGATTTTAACAACTGAGCAACCAAATTTTACTTCAAAGCCAACAACCCAGAAATTCAATGTATCCCAGAAGTTTCACTTGCAATTACATATTGCAAAGAGAAGAGACAAAAATTCCCTAAGTCAAGCGAAGATTGTGACATCAATTGTGGGTAAAATGCAGAGTATTGTTCGTATGGGAATCGTCGAATATCAAGCAATATACGCTAAGCATTTCGCGAAAAAAATTCAAAATTTGTCCTGGTATAATGTGAAATAAATGTTGAATTGTTATAATACAAATCCTTTTTCAGGATGAGTTCAATGACATTGAATAAAATTTGTGTAAAGGCGCCTTTTCTATTATAATGACGTTTGTTATGACAAATGCCCCCAAGCTTAGTAAAGTAGAAGATTAAATATTCAGGCCGTACACTGTCAACTGTACAGAAAATTTGACGTGTAAATAATGTAAATATAATTAAGTAAATATAATTATTATCGTAAATATAATTACATCATACGAAAATTTTAGGTACCAAACAAATTTAAAGACTGTCCAATCTAAAGCAACGAAATAAACCAACTAATATATAGACTTGACTTGGGCTTGGTAATCATCAAAACTTATTGATATCAAGAGTCCGATTCCATACTATTTGCTAACCAGTATTGATTTTTGCATATTTAATTATTAATACCTACTTATTAGTATCTTTATTTAAATAGTACCAAGTTTCAACGAAACGGGAAAAACTAGCATTGACAATATAGCTGGAACACATAATATAATTTTGTAGCATAAGGTTATTATAAAAGTTACGAGATGAAGGGACACACTTTTCCGTAACGAAACAACCCGAGTCCCCGAATACTTACTCGGAATTCGTCATCATCCAAATATCACTAGACAAAGTGTTTTGAGGGTTACAAAGATTCTATTCAAAATCAGATGAACCTAACGTTCTAATATTATATAAACTTGTATATAAGAAGTAAATGGATATTTAGATTTAATCTTATTGTTTGCTGCCCATCATATCTGATCATGCTTTGAACCCGAGCCCAAACTACGTGAGAGCGAATAATCCAAAACGTTTAATTTTCATATGGAAAAAATCATCATTTATCATAATAATCTGTTAGCTAATTGTATTTTAGCTGGGTTATCTTTTGCATTATTTATTAGTTATTACAACTATCAGTCGATCAAACTCCATTAATTTGACGATGTTTAAATAATATGCTTTTCAAAAAAGTAAACATTTAATCTAGATAATAATATGCTCAAATACATCAAATAGTTGCAATGCTGTATTATTTATTGAAGAATATAACAACATTCGTTGACTATTAGACAAAATTAGTTAATATTTAGTTATAGTAACAACAGTTATAATTTATAATATTTACTTTACAACGTCTCAAGCTTGTATAAAAAATTTACAATGAAATAAAAAATCTAAATGGATTTTATTTATACAAGGCAAGGCTTGTCTTGTAGGCTATCAAACATTTATTTTATCCCGTCCCCTCGATATTATAACTTGGGATTTAAATGCTCCCTGCCACTATATTATGCATCCTACAACAATACCGAAGAAATCGAAGGTGCGCAGATAAGATATATGAATAGATGGAAGGTGGTTGTTGAAACTGAAAAATAAATTATTTTCTGGAATCAAAATAAATTATTTACTATTATTTTATTTGCTTTCCACAATCCTATTGCAACAAGTCATCTGTTCAAAAAAACGTTACCACTATCGAGCAGATAAATATTTTTAGGGTTGCGGGAGGCGTAGCCGCCTGACAAAAAGTTTTTCTTCAAACACTGTCACGCCTGTATTGCACTGTATTGCACTGTATTGTCTGAGAAATTTTGTTTAATGTTCTGAAAAAATTTTTTTAATGTTTTTTTAATGTTCTGAGAAATTTTGTTTAATGTTCTGAGAAAATTTTTGTAATGTTTTTTTATTGTTCTGAGAAATTTTGTTTAATGTTTTTTTAATGTTCTGAGAATTTTTTTTTAATGTTCTGAGAATTTTTTTTTAATGTTCTGAGTAATTTTGTTTAATGTTCTGAGAAATTTTTTTTAATGTTTTTTTAATGTTCTGAGAAATTTTGTTACATGTTTTTTTAATGTTCTGAGAATTTTTTTTTAATGTTTTTTTAATGTTCTGAGAAATTTTGTTACATGTTTTTTTAATGTTCTGAGAATTTTTTTTTAATGTTTTTTTAATGTTCTGAGAAATTTTGTTACATGTTTTTTTAATGTTCTGAGAATTTTTTTTTAAT
>JAQFYB010007511.1:0-10753 GCA_034694085.1 Pogonognathellus longicornis
CGAACTAAGAGTAAAGGGAGCCAAAACCACAATTCAAAGTTTGACAACCTATTGCTAACAATATGCGCCATCTAAAATTTACGCCGTTGTTAGGCAGGTTTCACGAAAATCAGCTACAAAACGAGTCTCCTCCTCAGTCTATAGGTTTAAGAATTTGCAGTAAAAGTTTCATGGAAATCAAATGATTGCCGTCTATGATTTCACGCCTTATGAAAATTGAGTTTTCTTTCTGAAATGTCTACCTATAGTACATGTAATCTGTGCAATGTAAAGCGTTTTGGAGTAATAATTTGCTACATATTAAAAGAAGTACCTTTAATGTTAATTGTTGTACGTGTTTGAAATAAATGGGTTAATTTTAAAACTGCATTAGAAATATGAAACCTCCCATATTAATCCGGCCTTACAAATTATATGAATTCACAAACATCTTGAATTAAAACAGCTTTAGATAAATATTATAAAAAATTTAAAAAAAATTGTACGCAGGGCTTTGCGGGATTCAAATTTTTGTGTGCGGAGCGGTGCGGGTTGAACTTTGGGGATTGGCTGAGGATGCGGGGCGGTGGCGGGCAGAAATAAAGCGGGGCGGGTTAGGTGCGGGTTTTAAAAAAGAGTGACCGCTCCCACCTCTTGTACTGCCTTTGCATTTATCATAAACTAATATTTCTTAGTTCTATGTGTGCTCTAGTCTCTATAAATTATGAGAAAACTTTAGTGATGTAATGGAAAAAATTGCATGTATTATATTGTAATTATTGTGATTGAGCAATATATTAATTTTGAAAGTATTTATAGAAAATAGTGAGTACGAAAAAGTTAATAATAATGAAGAGCGATTATAAAGAGATCAGCTCACTCAGTCCCCACCTACAACTCTCGCTAATCACTTTAAGCGTATGTCGACTTGCAAACATACACTTCCAAAACTAATGCACACACAATAAAACTGTAAAATAGGATATTATGTAATGGTGGTTAAATAGTATCGTAGTTTTATTTTAAAATTAGTCAGAACAGAAGGCTGCATGCAATTTCTCAATTTATTTCCTATCTATCAAGTTCAAATACCTGCACTAACTGCACTTTTAATTGTTTTACTAATACAATGCAATGCAAACGAGGTAGCAACTAGCAAAGTATCAAGTTGAGATTATTCTAACAACCATTCTGTTATTGTAAGTTGATACCAAGAATACAAAAGGTCTCATATCTTTACTAGAGTTGATGGATTTAGTGGAATTAACTAATTGCTTTTACAAGCAAAAACAATCCAATTTCTAATAATTTGTAAAGGCAATTTAGGATTCCCCAGGATATGTTTCTATATAAATTGATGTTTGATATAATTATTCTACAGTTATTTCAGTAGCATCCTCCAACCAAATACTCCCGAGAAATCTTTAGATTTTGTGAAAAATGTTCATCGCATTTCCAAGTTTAATTGTAGTTACGGCGTTGTGTATAACATTTTCGAAGGCAGCTAATGACACACAACCACAGAATGGAACACTTCAATCTGAAATTAAAGACAATTTACGCGTTGGGCTTCGCACAGGAGTAGTGACTGCAAGTGGCTGGAGTGAGTTGAAAATATTACATGGGCATTTTATTTTTTCTTCTTAATGTGCATAAGTACTAGAGATGGAAACGGATACAATTTTTAGACCCTGACCCGTTTTATATCCGAAAATCTAATCTAAAATAACCCAAATTTTAGAGCACCATCCTAAAAAATCTGAAACCCGATCCGATTACAAGTTTATTGAATTAATGTAAGAAAAAAAACAAATGATTTTTCATTGAAGAGTCATACCACAATTAAAATAATGTGCGCCCTTAGCTATTTTTTTATATTTTGAGTTTGACTAATCCAAACCTGAAACGAACCAGAATATTTTTAAACCGTCACGAATTTTTCCCGGTTTATATTTAAGAGCTTATGCGCCAACCCGAAATTTTAAAATTCTTCCCGAATCCATCCCGTTTTATATTTTAAAATATTTCCATGTCTAAAACACACATGATTTACATGGCTGAAAATTGTAATATAGATGCTGGAGGCTACAGCACGTCACAAGTTACCGGAGTAGGGGGTCAGGCAGGAATCATCGGCAGTGGTGGCTCTTACAATCCAATGTATAATCAAGCATCCCAAGGTGGACACACTTATCAGACCGGATACAATCCTCCAGACAGCTATGGAGTCGTAACGAATCAAATTAGTCCTGGTATGCTTCTACCTCTACATTTAGTATGCACGATAACATATTCAACAGATGTGGCGTACTTATGTGAAGTGAAGATTATGTCATGAAATCATAATTAATGCCATTGATGAAATTTAATCATTTTTAATTATTATGTAGGAAGGGTCGGAGGTAGTACATACGGTAATGTGAACAATGCCTACAGAAAGAACGTTAACACATTTGACAGCTCAGCTCAGTCCATGCAACCTTTGGGAAACGGTCAAAATTTATGGGTAGGATTAAAACCTTCAAAGAATAGTACAGCAAATAAACCCACAACAACGACCGAAGTTGCGCCCACAACAACGACCGAAGCTGGGCCCACAACAACGACCGAAGCTGGGCCGACAACAACGACCAAAGCTGGGCCCACAACAACGACCAAAGCTGGGCCCAAAACAACGACCGAAGTTGCGCCCACAACAACGACCGAAGCTGAACCCACAACAACAACTAAAAGCTCATAATGGAACCAAAGACAAAGGATGAAATAGCTTAAGTTAAGGGTAGGAATTTTTCATCAGTCTTCAATTCAAATCCATGTTGATTTTAAGGGGACTCTACTTTCACGTCGAATTTGACAGATTGATTAGTGTACTAAGTGTACTCAGTGTAGGTTTTGTTTAGTCTAGGAATAATAATTTTTTGCAATTATGTTTAAACAGCCAGCAATTTCCTTCATAATTTCAACGTGAAAGTGCAAGGAAATTTTTAACTATCTATTATTAGAATTTCATCCATCCTGATAAATAACTGTTAATGCTTCTATTATCATACTTTGTTTAATAAATATTATCCTTTCAAGTTTTTAGTAACAATATAAACCAATAGTCCAATTATAGACAAGGAAATTCATAGCTATGTTTGTATGCAATACATTTTGAAGAATTGCTGCATGTAAAGTATAATGTAATATTATTGTATATATACACTTTAATATGTATAAAATACTAAATGTCCACATTGGAGGTACAGACTACATACCTAAATATCTTCAGTGATTAAGTGGTAGTCATGGTCTTGCCCACAGGTAGGTCACAAAATAAGTCAATTAAAAATGGATCCGAAAAATTGAAGAATAGAATTGTTTTCTTTGCTGCAGTAAATAGTTGATACATATGTGTACAGTTTTAGCTTGGTAAGCGGAGATTGTTTTATTCGTCAAATGAAAAATTGATTAAAAATAAGTTTAAATGCCCACAATCATGCCCGTATTCAGGGGGTGGGCAAACGGGCAATTGCCTCCCCCGAAATCCCAAAAAAGAGGTTATTTTGCCCTTTCAGGGCAAAATAATCTGTTTTTTTTGTGCATTTTGCCCTCTCCGAAATATATTTTGCCCTCCCCGAATTTGATTTCTGGATACGGCCGTGCCCACAATTACAATTGTTATAATTTTATCCACTACAAGATTATTAAAATAAAACAGAAACAATTATAATAATCTTGCTTCTTAATTTTTTTTAGCTGTAAAAATGCGTGTAAACTAACAACTTTTGCCCAACGGACTTACCAATGTGGAATGTGCTTACATTAAAAAAAAGAAAATAATATAATTTGATTGATTCGTAGAAACATTGGTGCACATAACGCGTGTTACTTATAAAAGTACTGTTGACAAAATATGGAATAGAAATTGCTAAAAATTACTAAATCGATTTTCCTTTCGATTATTACTTTAGGTCATGGTACTGAATGAAAATGAGCATCACAATTTTACAAATTGATGAGTGAATTTTTTTTATCAGTTTAGTTGAAGAAATGAGAATTATTAGTAACATTGGTAACATCATTTATAATAACAGTAAGGTTTTTGGACACCGGTGACTTGGCTAAATAAAACCTTTCACACAAGTCCAAATCCAATTGAGAAATCAGAAAATATTGTGGTTTTTAAGTCTCCAGGATTCGATTTTGGGTATCAAGGTATGGGAACACAACAACAGTAACGATGATGTGTGGGCTGAGTCTCTTGTGCAGTAGTTTGAAAATTAATTTGAAGATATTTTTTGCAAAACTCACAATCGTGTTCAGACATAAAATATTTAAATTCCTTTTCTGAAATTACTTTACAGGAATTATTTTCAAAAATAAAAAAATGTTTTTTATTTCCATTGATTTTAGTTGACTCGTAGGATCCAAGACATTCAAAAACAGGACTCCATACCATTGCTCCAATTATTACCGTTTTTGATTTTTGGAGTTGTTGTAATAAACTTGTCTCGAAGACACGACGAAAAACATCTTGCTCCATATCATTTGGCAAGGAAATTATAACACGTGTAGAAATATTAGGACCAATTCTAATCTTGTTCAAGTAATTAATTTGATATGGCGCAAAACAACTATAACTTTCTTGTATGACCATAACTTGTTCCCATCCCACATTGTAGCGACACATATCCTTGTATTTATGGGGTTGTAATAATATCGTCTGCAGCGTGTTGCACAGAATTTGTTCCCCAATATAAAACAAATTGTTTCCAAAATGAATATCGATCAACTCTGAACAATTTGAAAATATTTCAAGCTGAGAATCAGAATCGTCATGTTCAATAAAGTGAAACAAACCATTTAAACAAAGATGTTTTAAATTTTCAAGGTGTTGTGGATTGTTAGCGTGCGAATCGATCCAACAACGCTCTGACGCAAATTTCAAAGCAATTCGTAATTTTTGAACTGATGGTGGAATAAATGAGTGATGAATTTTTTCACAATTAATAAAATCCAGTTCCTTAATTTTCATTTGACAAATTTTGTCATTTTCTGGTTCATGAAAGACCTGAATATCTTCAACAGTTAATTTTTTGACCTTACATTTACTAGCTTTCCAATTTAGAGGAATTATATTGGACAGATTGACACTGCTCAATTGTTCGGAACATAAATCACTCATATCTAATCTCAAAATCCATTTGGCGTCTTGACTATTTAAGGAAATTTTCCTTGTGTGTGTGAAATCAAATATTTCATTTGCAGTCTCAACTTTCTTCCCGTCCTTAAGCAACTGTACAAGATTTAACTCAACTTCTTTCAGAGAAATACGCGGAGTGTTTTTCGTAGTGCGTAACTGACAATATGACAGACGAAGAATTTTTAGAGCTGAAATCGATTCGCAAATTACATCCATAGAAATTGCTACTGGGGTAAAAGAAGGTTGAGTGTCGTAACAGTTGTAAAGTCCGATAACTGTCAATTGTGTGATGTTTCTTTCAATGATGGGACTCATGTCGTAACACTTGAACAATTTATTGGGCCAATCGAAAAGCATAAAGTTAATTCCCTTGAAACTCAAATCGTCATTGTTTTGCCTATCTGAATTTTTAACAACACGACTGTTCGTGTCAACTACAGTTTTGGGCTCAGAAATTTTAATTTCATAGAGATTCACGTAGCAGTTTACACATTCCAAATTTTGCGATAATGAAAATGTTGAAGCAAATTTTTCGACACGTTTTTTTCTCCCGTCCTCTGTATTGTGTTGGATTGCCAATTTCAGGTCGAAGTAAGGTTTTCCAACTGAATTCCACGTTTTGCACACTAAATGGCAACTTTTCAAGTCTTTTGGTGACAGTCCTTCAAACACATGGCACAGAATCTATTACAAAGCGAATACGTTTATTCGTTAGCAGTGGTCATTAAATTTCCTAATTGGAATCAGATTAAAAATATTTTAATTATAAAATTTTTAACATCTTTACATATAAGTAAGTTTTTAGAGTTTTTGACTCTTTTAAAAAATAAATTCTACACAGATACTTGTATTTAATACACATTCATATAAATATATTTCGAGTTTTATTTCATTGGTAAGATACATGTTATTATTATTTATTACATCACAATTGGTCAATAAAAATTACCTCAGGTATTTGTAACGGATTTTTTGACGTAGTAGTAGTGAGTTTGGACGATGATTTCCCCATTGTTTTATTTTGTTTAGGTTATTTTTGGTAGTCAGCAATTTACAAGGGGAAAATATTAATAAATGTAAACATTCTATACATTGCAATTGTACTGGTACTACTAAGAAGCGCTTTCAAGCTAGGTAGTCTAAATATGCACAACTGTTGACAAACATGTGAATGAACTTGGTTACAAATTAATTAAATTTTAAAGTAATAATAATCAATCAGTACATAGATATTAAAACTGAAATATGAAAGGGAATTGCACCCGGGTAAATTATCAACAGGCACGGAGGCTGAAATCCATTCCATGTATCGATCGCCCGAATGTGACCATGGTGCTACGTAACTTTCCGGTGATAAGAATTGTATAAGTATACATTATAAAGAAACGCATGATCAAAGGAAGATAATACAGCGATTACATTTCAGGCGATGTAAAAATCGGCAGACGATCTTATGTAGTACAGATAATACAAACCAATTAAAAACACTATTACGTATTTGATTCACTTTAATTAAATTATTGCTCAGTTTACTTATGTCGGTGAAGCATTTAACTTTCCGAATATCCTCGTTTCAACACGCCTTGAGTATTATTATTAAATAATGAATTCATTTCATTCATTTCATTGATTCAGATACGTCAACCGCTTTGTGCATTAACTAAATATTTTTATGATAGAATTTAATAATACCGATAAAAATTAATAATCTATTATAATGAGCATTGCCATTGCAAATATATTGCAAGGTCGTATTTGGGGTACGCGTTTGGGAGGGGTAAGGGGGGAGTTAAATTTGCCTCTAAATGCGGGGTTCTCACCCTCGGGCACAAAAATCGAAAAAAGGGCCATTTTGCGGGGTTTAGAGGGGTTTTGATCAAAAAAAAATTTTTGGGTGCCCTCCGTGCACCTTTATTTTTTGTGTGTAGAATAGTGTCTCCTATTCACTTCAAAAGTTGAAAAAAATAAATGTATCCTATCCGTAATAAATGTAAATTAAGGAGGCTGACAATAATGATCCATCGCCATCCTATGGATATTAAAATTATGAAAATTATGAAAATGAAGGACGAACGTTAAATTTGCAATTGTTCATTTTGATCAATAGGAACGACCGAATATGAATTTTAAAAGATTAAATAATCAATGATCAAATTAAATACACATATAATGCAAATAGTTTGATGACTTTTAATTGACAATATAATGTACCCACTTTATTATGCTTTGTAATTAATTTCCCCATCACCCTATTAAGCAGCAGTGTCGTCGAAATCGCAAATGTA
The DNA here is from genome assembly GCA_034694085.1 of Pogonognathellus longicornis. Taxonomy (NCBI): domain Eukaryota; kingdom Metazoa; phylum Arthropoda; class Collembola; order Entomobryomorpha; family Tomoceridae; genus Pogonognathellus; species Pogonognathellus longicornis. The sequence continues at coordinate 7,450 of JAQFYB010007511.1, forward strand.
ATGTGCCTTAACCTTACTAATAATTATTGAAAAATTGAATTGTTACATACATGATACACGATACATGATACTTTAACCATTAAAATTGTCAAATTGTCATAATATCATAATTGTTCACACTGACAACTACCGAACTTGCCAAACTATTTATGCTGTAAATATAAAGATGCATCAATTTCTGGATTTTCAATAGTGAGAATATATTATTATTGAGTTAAGCGCGCTTTGCCATGTAATTCATATAATTGCTCCCCTTGCGGATTGTTTCGGACTCAATGGTTTTATTTTTTAATTCACCAAATCACTAATCGAACCAGTTTTTCATGATTCTCTTTCACTGATCAAATCCGCAATTGACGATTCCCATATACGAGTTTGTTAAAATTATTCCAGACAATAAAAATATGTCAGGGATTATACTATAATATTATAATCTTAGTATTCGAATGAACTAAGCGGTATTCATAAATTGACACACTTTATTTCACCTAAATTACATTAGGTAACATCAACGACATTAAATTCATTAAATCTTAATTCTGATAAGTGATAGATAGCTATTTCTTAACAAGTTTATTATTGTTGTACTATAGTATATATGTATATTTATATAGAAAAAAAATATTGTATATAGTTTATGGCTACTATTCCAATAAAATCCAAACAAAGAATTATGCTGGACTAATCTGTGCATTTCATGGTTGTACTTTCAGATCATTCGTGTTCAGACTAAAAATTGGACGCATGTTCATAAATTTGAATCATAATTTCATATTTTGCTCAACAAATTATATTAATGCCGTTTTCTATTTCATTTTAATTATTTGTTACTATTTTTAGTTATGGAAGATTTTTTATGTTGTGGTTGATTGGGTTTAGGAAATTAGAATTACTTATCTTATTTAAATATTTTGTTTAATATACAGATCTATTTTGTCGATATGCCTACTACATCAAAATAAAGATATGAATTTTATAAATCCGTGTTGAAATTCAAAATGCTACAAAATATAATTTTGTCACGTTTAAGATTTAACGAACTCTGAGAAAAAGAGTGCCGCAACCCCCACAACAAATTTTGGGGCACGGCGTCCAACTATAATTAAACCTCTTATCAAAATTTACATTAAGATTATTTTTGCAAGGAGCACATTGGACCTCCTTTTCATTGTTTTTAAATTCCATTTGTTCAATTCTGCTACCGATATTTTGTTGAAAAATGAAAAATTTCTTTTTGTTGTCGTCCCCATTGCTTGTTTCAATATTTCCAAGATTTTTAAACATACAATTCCATTTCATAGGTCCAACGACGACAACTTTGGATTTTTGAAGTCCTCGTATGACATTCAAATCGAAAATTCGATCAAATGCATGTTGTTCCATGTCATGGGGCAAACTAATTACAACACGCTTTGAATGAGTCACTCCTATGGTCAACTTTGTCATGTAACTGATGACGTATGGATGATGAGTGTGTGAAGTTTGTTTTAGGTCGACGAGTTGTTCCCAACCCACATTTCCTCCAAAGTCGCTTCCGTATCGGTGTGGATCGGAAAGGATTTTCTCGAATGTATTGTGGACCATGTCTGCGGTGAGTCTGCAGTGGATTTCATTTCCAAAATGAACTTCAGTCAATGACAAGCAATTGTGAAAATTAATGAATTCTGCCTCAATGTCCATGTAACAGTGGAAACCTATTAGACACAAATATTTTAAATCCTCGAGGTGTCGCAAATTGTAAGGATTGTCGGCCCGAAAAAATTCTGTTGCGTATCTTCGCACAATTTGCAATCTTTCGATGGAAGTTGGCAAAAACGACGGAGAAATTTGGTCGCAATTAATAATTTCCAGTTCCTTGATTGTCATTTCACAAATTTCATTCTCTTCGTACTTCTTAAAACTGTAGATGTCTTCCAAAGTCATTTTGTTTACTTTCCACTGACTTGTGTTCCAATTCAAAGGGACGACATTAGACAAATAAATATTCGTGAAGGTGGCAGCAGAAGGAACGCCCATGTCTAAAACCATGACGCCGTCGATATAAAATTCGGATTTCATTCGAATTATTTTGGTGTGGGTAAAATCAAAGATTTCATTGACTTCGTTTAATTTTTCTCCGTCTTTTATAATTTCCACAGCAAGCAAATCGATTTCTTCGAGACAAATGCTGGGTGTATCCTTCGTGGTGTGCAATTGGCAGTCCAATAATCGAAGAACATTTAAAGACGAAAGTGCATCGCACATGAGGTCAAAAGAAATCACAGTTGTTGTGTATAGAGGTTCGTTATATTTGTATTGCCCCACGATTGTCAACTTCGTGATGTTTCTGAAGAATAAAGGACTCAGGTCGTAACATTTCAACAAAGTCTTTTGCCTATTGATCATTAATAAATTTATTCCTTTGAAATGCAATTCTTCAATTTGTTCGTTCCGGGGATTCCTGCAGTTGTTAAAAAGTGTGCAACAACGACCACTTTGATTTTCAAACTCCAAATCTTCTTGCTCGATTTGATTTTTGTAGAATTTAATGCAATCCGTGTTTTCCGTCAAGGAAAATGTGTCACCAAATCTTTCTACTCGTTTTATTCCAACTCGTTTTTTGTAAGGGATGCGTACTTCAATTCCCATGTATGTTTTTCCAACGGTATTCCAAATTCGGCACACGAAACAACAATGCCTTAAGTCTGCAGGTGGCAGCCATTCAAAAACACGACACACAACCTGCAAAAATAAAATTTTGTTTATTCATTCATGTTGGTCAAGAAAATAATTATTAATTGTATGTAATTTATTATTTGATAACACATTTTAAGAGTCAGTTTTATAAAAATGTCTTATACAATGGTGTATCTGTTTGTCTGGTTCTCTTTATCTTGTAATACTATTTTCCAATAAATAATCATGGCAGGTAATTAAATAAATTCCCTTTAAAAAAATTTCTACATTGTTAAAAAAGAGCATGTCATATATGAATAACTGCAAAATAATATGGTGTCCTTAATAATTAATTAGATAATGTACAAATACCTTAATAAATTCTGTAAATAATGAGTGCAAATAATACAAGCCAATTAAGCAACACAAATGTAATGAATATTAACAGTTGTATTTAACGCTACGTTAAATCTCAAAAATTACTCATGCAGCTTCTACTAAATGCATCCCGGACAGAATAGGCAAGGCCAAAAAACGCCTCAGGCGAGCCATGCACTGGTATCAGGCGCACACAAGCACCGATATAATCGTGATGTTGAGGGTAGCTACGCCCCATTTACTTTTAATAAACGACTAAAATTTTGGAAAA
>JAQFYB010007512.1:0-10750 GCA_034694085.1 Pogonognathellus longicornis
ACTGGCAGTAGAACATAGTTGCTCTTTTGGTAGATCCCTGTCCTGTACATATCAGTCTTCCTCCAAGTATATCCTTTGTACTTTTAAATAGGACAAAGCTAAAATATCTCTGGAAGACAAAGACTACTATAAAGAATTTAACAAAGATCCGGATCTTGTCAGGAAGAGAATGTAAAATCATTTGTTAGATCATTCACAGCTATAGTAGGCACACGAAGTTGGAAAGACTAGGAACACATGCATGCAAACATTGCATTGTATGTAATGTGTAAAGTGTATACATACATCTATTAAATGCGCACACCCACCTATCTTTTATACTACATACACGAGGACTTAAGCCGCTTCTATGCAGACAGTTAGTGCAAATACGGAAGAGAACACAGAAGGAATCAATGGAGTCATTAGAAAACAAGTTAGTGAGCATCTGTCGGATTCCCTGTCTTTCTGGGAGATCTCTTTATACATCTCTCCTATCTGCTTTTGTACACTGCAAGCCAATAGTCATCCCATCCCCTCATTCTAACTTCTGCAAATACACCTCGTCTTTTCTCTAGCAACTATTCTGTATGTATACTTACACCTACTATTATATTGCTTATACCCATACAATACTCGGTCGTCTCGAGCTACGCGAAGTTAACTGTGTTCTGCTGTGTGATAAGTAAAAGGATGTAGTTTGCTCGTCAACTACAAGAAACTAAGAGTGGTCTACATTTCTATGGAGGAAAGTCGTTGACTAACAGTCGGGGATAGACGTCTGAGCCCAGCCTCACAATCAGCTCTTCCGAATCAACTCTACCTATTCTGTTGGTGGACTTGTGTGAAAGTTTAGAGGGAAGTCTGATGATAATGTGATGGGATAATTAGACAAATCCATAAAGCACCTCTCTCACGACTTGCTCCAACTCTTCTCCTTCACTCCTCTTGATTAAATGGCACAGAGAATCAAAGAAACCTGGAGAGTCTGAGAAACGCTCTCGGTTTTTCTCGCTCTTGATACACACGTTCCGCATAGCTCGCAGAGCTTCCAACTGAGTCTGCAGAGGAACGTTTGAACTGCCAACCAACAAATATTACACAAAAGTAAGAAGAAGAAAGTTGGAAATTACTAGGTAGTTACATTAGTGAAAACTCATTTGATAGCAGTATCTCTCTCCTACCAAGTTTATTTGATTTCCTTTTACTACTCCTAATCTAATCCCATGTCTTAGAATAAAGAAGATATAGTCAGACACTTAGTTCTAAGTGTAACTAACTTGGAAATTGCCTTCTCTATTTAAATATTGGCGTGTGCAGTCAGTAGTCACCAGTCCATGAAATCTCAAAACAACCAACGAAAGCTAATCAAGTGCGCAATTAAAAATTCTTGAAAGATGAAAGAGAACTAAAGAATCTCTTCAGATTCATTTAACAATTTGTTCCTTTGGGTTAGTCCTACCTTCAATACCTACCAGTTCTATATAGTTATGGATATGGCTATTATTATTATACAAGTGTATTGGAGAGCTATATTAACTGGATGATGATGATGATGACATATTAAAGTGACATTGATTGCTTCCTCTGCTCTCAGTTTTGTGGTAAATACCACAAATTAATTCTACTTGAAGGGTAACAGCTGCTTGTAACGAATCGACTCATGTCTATACTTTCAACCGAAACGAAACGCCAAAATCTCAATTTAACGAAATCAGCTTTAGCTTGACTAATTCCTATGAAAGTATACTGCTTTGAGCCACAACGCCACAAGTGAAGCACCTAGTTCCAAATGGCTTCTATTGGCATGTGCATGGGAATACGTGTACGTGTGTTATGTGGTAAGAAAGGAGAAAACCGGAGAAAACTTACGCCAATCCTTGCATAATCATTTCAGCTCCCAAGTCATCCAGAACATCAGAGAAACCTGGAGTAACAGCTACCATCGCTTTCATAGCAAAATGACGAACAGCGCTGCATTTTTCACTGAAAAGAAAATTAGCATATACCACCAGTATTTCATACACAAAGGAATAAGGAACGCCTGGTATTTTGTGGTATGGGGAAAACATTTTGGTAATTAAAATATTTAAAATTAATAAACGTCTAAAGAAGAAAGCACGGAAGCCTGAAATAAAAAGGGGTACAATAAGTTCGTAGAGCAGTGTTGGTCTTACGATAAATGTTTGACTTTACTAACTCCAGAGTTACACCAAATACTCCATGCACACATTATGGTTTGGTAAACGTTCATGTCTATAGCTTGAGCTCTTATTTCAGGACCTCCGACAGCTATTCCGCAACCAATAGCATGAAGATAACTTCTTACTTTTCTCATCCGAGGAAATTCGGTGCTCTTTATTAATTCCTAAGGTGAAATTTAAAAAGAATTTTCAGTAAAAGTTTCAACACAACTTTCACTGTGTTAAGTAAGTACAGAGAAACATATCCGTTTTGTAGACAAGATAAGGAAAAAATGAATTGTGACATAGAAATCGTTAGACCGCAAAAAAGTTTCAATTCTAATTCCATTATTTACAAGATTTATTTAAGTATGTTCGTGGCTTTCTCAGATATTTGCTTTCTGCCTTCACTTTCTTCACTCACATAGCTTTCCTAAAAGTCAAAGTTTGTAACGTCCTTTCAAAGATTCAATTTTCCAAATTGTATCGCAACAGTCATTCTCATCCTGTTTTTCAATATCCTAAATGTTTTCTGTGTTAATAGTACAAGTGATATTGGAAATAGCAACAAGATACAAGTCTAAATAGAAAATATGACAGTGTGGGCTTCAAAACGAAGTATTTGTATCTGTATTGAGATAATGCTACAGAGAAGAAGGAAAACCTCAAAGTAAATTCTAAATAATGGTGAAGACTTTGACTTGCTTATCCCATGGTAAACAATACTTTATAAAATAAAATCAATACTCTTGTGCTTTTTTCTTGTGAAAAATAAGTAGATACTCTATGTTGATGCTAAACTCGATACGTCAAAAGTCAACAAAAATTCATCTGAAATTATTATTTGAAATGTATATGCATAACGTGTGCTTCAAAAATCTTGAATGGCAGCTATCGGGTCTAGAAAGATATTTATTTAACATTTGAAAGCTACCTGTAAAGCCAATATTGAAGCCAAAGCTGTTTGTGGATCGATGTTATTTTCAAATTCAGTTATTAATTCCAAAAAGCTCAGAAGATCCATTTCTTCTTCTTCCTCTACAATCTGCCCTAGTACGTCTTCCTCCTCTTCCTCTTCCTCCACATCCTCTATATACTCATTGTAGAACGGGGCACCTTCACCTGCATATTCTTGTTGGTCGTAGCCATAACCTCCTTCTCCAGGCACCTCTTGAACTTGTTCTTGTCCCATTCCCATGTTGTTCGCATAGTTGGGGTCGTACTGTTGTTGTTGCTGTGGGTCATTGTAATAATAACCGCCCTGATCTTCATACTGATCATAATTATACTCCTGTTGTCCGTCTTGATTATAATCTTGATTATACTCTTGATTATATTCTTGATTTTGATAATACTGACCCATATTTGGGTCATTTGAATAGAATTCACCCGTTTCAGCCATGTCTTTTAGTTGAGGGCAGGTTTACTTGAGGATGCGTCAGTTTTTCTTTCCTAAAGATTATTGATTACAAAAGTCGATTCAAGATACAAAAATTTTGTCTTTTCAAGATTCAAATTACGCTAATTATGGGTAAATGTGCAAAAATATTGAGAAATTATATAAAAAGTCCAAATTCGAAGAATTTTTTACAAACTACGAGATTGTGTGCAGAAATGAAAAGAATTTGGATTAATCCTACAAATTATTGACAATTTTGTTTGATTTAAAGTAAAACAAGTCTCAAGAAAAAAACAAATTAGTTACTACTCTGGTTGTCATGTGAGAGAACGGGTGGCCTTGTCTACCAGGAGAGGAATTTTCCCTGTAATGACTAAACACACTGTGTGGATACAATACGTAGATAAAATAAAATTATAGGGGAAAACTCTTATTAGTATATCCATTTGTACGACACAAGACAGTCATCGTGTCTCTCACTCAGTGTATAAAGACCAATATGCAGGGAAAAGACACAAGAGAAAATCAATGAAAGGTGCAAAGCACGGGGCAGTACAAAACACTTCCGTCATTCATATTATAGTAATGTCAATTTGCCTGTTCCGAAACAGAGACTTTTTTCATCCATTCACAGTTAATGAATCCACAGTTTCATGCTAAACAAAATATCTCTAATATGCTCATTGATCTACTTAGTTTGATAACATTAGCGATGCACGTTTATCTTTTTACCTTCGTAACAACTTTCATGATGGCAATAGCGCTGAAGCTAATTTATAGTTAGAAATCGCTATCGTGCAGCTCGTGGACACAAGGTGAATGAATGGGCTTTTAGAGAGTTTGGAAAAGAAAGATGTACGAGGTATAATTTTGATTTGATTTTTACAGCTGTACAAATATCTATACACTAATCTGATTTTCATTGATTGATGCAAATTAGTGGAACGCTATTCTAGAAATAATTTTCATATTTCAGTGGTTCATTTTGACGTTTAGATTGGAGCTACACACAACATACAGTTTTGGAATTATTGTAGGAGTCCTGAACAGCTTAGATTTGGTTCTGTATAATATACGCACCATTAGTCATGAATGAATGAAGCACGAAAGCAAATCTTTTAATGGGAGCATTTTGTCAAGCTGTTTTATGTATATACACTTATATATTCATGTGTGCGTTCTTGTACTGGAAGAAATTGGCTGTGTAGAAAACTGAAGCTTGTTATCTGAACAAAGTACAAAAGTCGTAAGGTCTGAGTCTTTGTTGGTGCTTGCATGAGATATTGTGTGACACAGATTAGATTCACACGCATACAGATACCGATTTAGCCGAAAGGATATAACTTTTGCTGTGTTATGTATAATGAAATGAAACAGGGTGAGTTTTACGGTCCATTGAACCAACAAAGAGGTATTGACTACACAAGTTGTTGGTTTGTTGGGCAACTTTTCCAGACATATCCGAAATACATATATTATGGGTGTACCTACGTAGTACATACATAATATAAAGGAACTACTGAGCTAAGAGTAGATATTGTATTCTGCTCTGTTAAATTTGAAAGAAGCTATGATTACCAATATGCAGTTTCGCTTACTCAAGAATATTGTATTATACAGCGATATCCACATATAGCGACACTCACAGACAGACAGAAATAATAATATTATTATTATACGGCTACGTCAGAACTTACGTTATAGAGTAATACGGCCACACTTATTGTTAGTGTAGGTTTTCATCGAGTGACTACTGAGAGGGAAAGGGAGCCTACAACTACACCAAGTGCAAAGACCCAAATACCTTCTGGAGTCAACTAAAGCAATAGTTGTAGGTTTAAGACATGCACATAACACATTCTCGAATTTAGTTGAACTGTCGTAGTCGAAAGTGTACTGTGTGTAGCGCTTAAGTCTATTTTCAGTTCTTTGCTTTCCTTTGACTAGCTTTAGTGAGCTTTAGCTCTTGGAAATACTTTTCGAACTAAAAGTGAAAGCAGGATTGGTTTTCTCATGGCAAGCCATATTTGCAGTTTTACTTGCTGTTCTACGAGTTGAGTTGAGTCGAGTCATGTAAAAACTAGCAAAAGTGTACGGTTTAGCTTTAGTTTGTATTGGTTTAGGTTCAGTTTGTGTATTAAGTTAACTTCTTTCGGAATACGGTTGATTTGAGAGTCTTCTCTATATTTGCCGAAGAGAAAGTGCAGGTGTAAGCCTCTGTACAACTCACATCACATCATAACAGCTCTCAACTTACTTCCGTCGAGTTTAGTCCTCTGTTTAGCTCTTTAGTAGTTCTAGTCCTTGCAACACAGTTCCTTCTCCTTCCTTCGTTCGTGGGTGTTGGATGTGTGACGGGCTAAAAGACTTTGAGGACTTTTACGACAACGGGAAAAAGAACCAACTCTGTGACTCTGCTATAACGCCAAAATAAGACGACACCGTCTTTTCGGATCTTTATCTTCCTCTTCCCGGCTTTCTCTCCATTTTCGTGCAGATAGCTTCAAGTGCGGGAGCTGAAGTGAGTAGAAAGAAACGGAATACAATAGACAAACGCAAAACCAACAAAACTACACACACAAACACCTACTTACTTTAGTGCTGATAAAAACATACGCTCTCTTTTTTCTTTTACATTCTTTTCTCTTTATAGTCAATAATAGCTATGTCATATATACTCCGTACTTTAGTACTTACTAAGTATAAAATATAACTATGTACTTTTAAAGAGCATTATATATTTGTATTATGTTGGTAGCGGGAGAAGAGCTGGCGATGGAACGGATACAGGGATAGTGGAGATTGGGAAAAACTGAAGAGGATTCGGTTCCTTTCAGTAGAAAAATACAGTACTGTATATGGCAAGTACAAAGAAGGATGATATTGGTGGATGGAGCAAAGAGTGTGTAAAGCTATACTTACATACTCGCTGTGTGTGGTATCTTCCATACACTACTGTACATTACTAGCTGCACTTGAGTCTTAACCGTGCAAAACTTTTCTCCTCGTTGAAAATGAATTCGAGTGGAACAACAAGGGGCAAGACCTATTTTGTGGCAGGGACTACAACGAATGATGATGCTCCAGTCCCAGACGCTTTTATGACAGTTTCCTCAACTGGAATCATCTGTCCACGTAGAACAGAACATCCTTTGAATTTCATCACCTTCCCATCAGCTTCTCCAGCTCTTCAACAGGCAGGTGTTATTTACTTGTTTGCTTTTCTTGTCTGACTTATCGTTAACCCGCTGCACTTCAAAACTAACTACCTAAGTGAAATACGCCCAAGAAAACTAATTAACGATTTTATTACCTGCCACCAAGTCGTAAACCGTACACCAGGAATTCACAAGTAATTCATGAGTTGTGAGTCATAATTTGTTTTATGAGAGCTATTAAAATATTTCACTGATGTAATGAGGTAAAAGTACTTCTGCAGAGAGTCCTAGGCTATTGTACTAATAATTATTATATCTCGACGGAAGCAGTTTTCCTTAAATTAATTCTCTCCATAAAGGGTTTTGATGTAAAGAGGGAATAGTTTAGTGTTATAATGGGTTGGAATGATTATTATATTTTTGTTTGAAATGTAAATATAGAAACCCCGTTGGCTTTCACCAAGACTTCCAGTGCCAAAAACAAGTCACAGTGCAAAGAAACTGGCCAAATCTGGTATTTTCTCGGGTCCTTCTTTGCTCAATGGTACAAATAATAACAAAAATAAAATCAGCTCAAGCTCAGCCCATCGACCCAGCAGCAACAGCTACAACATTGCCAATCCCATTTTGCAACCTAAAAGACGAGCACAAACAACAAAAGATAAGTCTTCAATGCTTTCGTCGTCGAGCAATAAGTCAATGTTTCCATCTCGAAGTGTTAACACAAGCAAAAGAAAGAGTTTCGTGGCAGCGTCGACCGGACAAAAGCAAAAAGATACAGGAAGTAAGAACACGAAGACGGAGATTATCTCGAGAAGTCGACAAGGACCATTCGATCCTCCAGATCAGTATGAGGACTCTCAGAGCAGGTCGAAACTAGCACTTCCTCGCCACACTACTCTAGGACAAGAAAGCGGAGATGGAAATACTGGCGCTAATGGACATGGAGGTCCGTCAAAGGATTTTACATTAAAAGCTGTCCTAGCAACATCGAAAAGTTCTGCAGCAGTTCTAAGCGAAAGGTTTCAAGTGATCCGCTCTGAAGAAGAGAGGGAAAGAAATCCGGAGTGTATTCGATTAGACAGGTGTGCCCTGAAACATTTCCCTCTGATTGGGAACGCATCCACGAAGGACAAGGAGGCTGCAAATCTTCGCCTCGTATCTTTACAACACAATCTCATCACTCGGTTGGAGAATTTGCCGTCTTTGAATCACTTAGTAGTTTTAGATTTATATGACAACAGAGTCGAAAGAATTACGGGTCTCCAGGGACTCTGCTCATTGCGAGTTTTACTACTGGGAAAGAATAGGTACGTGAATAAATGTGTCTCTCATAGTCTCTCTTTCTTACCTACATATAAACTCAATGTGTTCAACAGCATGCACAGTGCAATACTGTGGTGGTTTCGTCTTACACACTATAGCCTCCTCGCAATAGACTACAAGAAAAACTTGGCCTTACCACCATATATAAAATTAAAGGCAGACATTTAGGCTTCTTATAGATTATTATGTAAGTTCTGTGTAACATCCATATATCTCAACATTGTTATGTTGTTCTTCCGCTACCCTACGTAAGAATTTCATATTATTCTTCGTATAGATTCTTACATGCTTTTACTCTTACTGCAATACAGTTAGTCTACCGTTAAACTTTCTTTCCCACAAGTAGTCTGGTTTGACTTGTCTTGACTTTCTTCGGTTTTTCGGCTTTCCTCTTACTCAACACTAACACTACCAACCAGCCTTTTATAGTGTAACTGTGGTTTGTATAATAATATATTCTGCATGCACTGCCCTATAGGTACATAGTACATACCACACTAATGCTGGTCCTACTGTATGAAGTAGATAAATTTCCAACATATTCTGTACAGCAATTGGTGAGAGGGACTCCGTAGTGTCCTAGGTATATATTTCTATTATGTATAGTCCATACAGTTGTTTATTGTCTAATATGTGTGTCTATGTGTAGTCTAGAGTGTAAATGTCCTGTACTGCTAAAGCTAGTCAACCAAGTGAAACTACTTTCTGAAGCAAATTACCACTGCTAAGTTAGTGTGGTGGGTTTGAGTTTAAGCTACGGTCTACGGTGCTTGCTATACGTTACTAGAGTAGTGTCTTTCTAAAGAAATTTAAACATGATCTACATAGCAAAAGTCATATATTGCATACGAGAAAGAAATTGGTACATAAAATATAGTCGGAAAAGTCAGGTCCTTGGGGCCACATCTATGCGGAAGATGTTGGCTGGGAACGCCACCCTTGGTAGTCTTAATGACATGAAAGAAACTTATGAGTATGTATGGCACTACCAAGACCAACTACCATAAGCATTTATTATCTCTAATATCTCCGCTCATACTTTCATTTCATGTCTGTGTACATTTTGTCATCAGAGACGGAGCCGTACACTACACCGTACCCAAAACCGACCACCACACACACCACCGTTCTTTTGTATTGTACAGAAATCTACATAGTTTTAGCATCATGCGATACCTACACTACATACATATGTCTCATTACGGCAGTATTGCCAATACTATAGCCTTATATGGTACTTTGTACACATCTGAAAGACTAGACTACTGCAGACTGCTAGCAAATACAGAAAATCCTAAATACAAACGAGTTTCTTCTTATTATGGTTTGGGAGCAATGCATTGGACGTAGAAATTTATTCAGATCACCGTGATTAATGCCATGTCTACATTGTACTTTGTACTCCGAAACTCGACATTAGTACTACTAAATATATTTGACGGGACTCGTAGCATAATAATATGTGTGTGTAGCTGTATAGATACATAGTGTGTAAATATATAAAGTTATTGTGCTGCGTGTAGACATAAAGAGAACACAACTAACAATAAGTTTCGTTTTTATGATTAGATGCTGCACAGCAAAGGACTTGTCATATTATTACAATCAGTACATTACAAGCTAATGTGTATTATCGTACAATGGAATAGGAATATAAATACATACATGTATAACCATATGTCATTCTGCAAAAACGAATTCAAACTAAGTGGAAATCAGGCTATTTCAGGGAATTATTGGTTTCGCTCTGCTAACATGACTTTGAGCTCAAATCTAGAAAGATTGGCCACTTTTTCTCGTTAGTTTACTAAAAGCACAACGATTGTGTTGGAGTGAGGGTCTGTGTGGCACTATGATATTATTAGCAAGTATTCAGAAACAGAGTTTTGCATTGTGTGCGATTGTAAAGTTTTCGTGAACTACTTTTAGTCTAATTTAACTTTCTCGTGGAGAAAAGGAGGGGAAAGAGAGAGTTTGGCAGTCGGGATCTGAACACTTTATTAAAACCAGCGGGCTAGTTAGCTCTCTGTAAACCCCTGCTGTGTGGTTGTGCTGTGTTGTAGCTAAGATATTATTAGTAAGTTCTTGTTATTGTATTTGAGTAGGTCTAGTACTAACTATTATATTATTAGAACATCTATTGCGTAACAACCTTCTTCGGCTAAATATATACTTATATTATTATGTATAATAAGTGTGTAGGTACTTATTAGTAAAACTTGTGTATAAATATTGAGACTGTCTTTTTCAACTAAGTGCATCTCACGCAGTTAGTTAGTTAGAAAGTAACAACAAACAAAACTGTGTGCAAAGCATTTGGAATCAGATTGGCGTTGGTAGTGTTTGACTGTGTATAAGAAGGCGTATAGTAATGATGCCAGATACGGATAAATTAGTCTATAGGCTTTCACCGGGTAAAGTGAGAGAAAGTAAAGTCACGACTCGCTAGCTATGAAATGAAAGCTGAAAATCATTCTAATCACAGCCAGAGACAATGATTTATGAGATTCCGGTTGGATAAGGTCTGACGGGTTGTATCAATCGCTAGCAGTTTAGTTAAGTCTCCATTATCCTTCCCTATACGACAAATATACCATCCACCCATATTCCAGCCGGGCAAAACACAAATTCTGTGAAAGTTCTAACATGGATTTAATCCATATAGAGATTCACAAAGATTGGATGAGTGTTGCTATATTTATTGT
>JAQFYB010007513.1:0-10750 GCA_034694085.1 Pogonognathellus longicornis
AAATTGCCCCAACGCACAAACCAAGATAATATTCGAAGACTGGTTTTCGTTACCATGCTGAACTAGACAGGAAATAAATAAATTGACAAATTGCAGTAATTGAATTATTTTTTACAGTTCCCGTATATCAATATCTCTTCAAATTGCACTTTCAGTTAATAATTACAGTTTTGTTTTGTATGATTTTATGATTTTATGCCGATGGATCACTTACCTACTCCGCTTATTCACAGCAAATGGATATATAAGTTTGCTTGATTTGTTGTTATATACTGTAAAGGTGATGGAGGTGCCGGGCCAACACCCGGTTCGATGTTTACTACTTGAGTTATAATGATTGTATATATGGTGTAATATTTAGGAAATAATGATAATAGTTAGGCAATAATACGTGATGAGAATCAATAATATCAAATACCCAAGCCAGTACGTGTAGCAGGAAACGGTGAGTAGAAAGAACACAAGGATGTGAGTTTATTACTGGGATAAATGATAAAACAATTAAGTAATGGGAAAGAATGACTGTCGATAGACTAGAGATACAGAAGGGGACAGAGACATAGTAAAGCACTCGTCGGTTGTGCGGGAACACAAGAAGGTACCAAGAAGATAGTGCAGCGAAGGCTGTCCAACGAAGACTGAAGAAGTTCCGATGGGTCGGTTCCTATAGAAGAGGGGTCGGCAGGCAGTAGGTTCGTTACAATAACTACTCCATGTCCTTGTATTGGAAAATGTAACTTTGTATCTCCTGTCCTTCACTCTTGAACTTAAAGTGGATTATGGTAGTATTATAAACATTTATATGCCCATATATTTGACTAAACAAAGTTTTAGATATACGAAGACAGAGGTATTGACCATTGGTGGGGAAATGTTGGCGTCACGAATCTTGGTAGAATCCATCAAATAAAGTATTAAAAATTTAAAGTAAATGGCAGGGAACTATTTTAAGTGCATTATAGTGTTCCTAGACATTCCAGAAAGAGACAAATCGAATGTTTTCTAGTGCAATTTGAAGAAAAATGAGAATGGTGGTGAGTTTCAGAAAGAAAAATGGAGTAATCTACAATCTCAAAGACCTGCAACTCATTGCAAACTTCCGTATATATTTATTAGGATTATTCTTCCATTTCCTAATCAAAATACCTGAGCGATTGTGCAAATTGTGCATGTTGGCTGATTCCGGGATTAGCGTCGCACATTTGCCCAGCCTCCGCAGGGGCCGAGCCAAATTTGGGGAAATTGAAACGCGTTGTAAGGGAAATTTTGAGAATTCCTTTCCTGATGCAACCTCTTAAACACAGTAAATAATTTAAATGATATTTGACTTTTTTCAACTTTTTTATGTTGCGTAAGTTCTGTTTAGTGTGATTTTTTGCGTTTACATTTACTTCGCATATAACATTATATTATATTGAACTACTATCTAAAAAAAAATTGAAATTATTAAATTACCAAAATAAATTATTTTGTACAATTGGTCTAAACTGGAAAATTTCAATTTGTTACTTCTCAGGACCGGGACAAAATTGTTACGCCTCCGATTTCTAGTTGAAATAAATGTATCTTACTAAAACCATCATAATTTGACAAATTAAGTAGTTATTACTAATGTCAATAGTAAAAGTTACGAATGCTAAAAAATTACTTTGAAATTGAATTTAGATGAACCAAAAATAATATCTCCTTACTATACATTTATTATTTATTTACATAAAAATTCAAATAAATTATATCCATTCCTAATCCGAATGAATATATAGGTAATCACAATAAAACACCCTAAAAATCCGGAGACAAAGAAAATCACAGTTCAAACTATTGCAGCGTATATTATAAAGCAAACAAATCTGTATAAAACAAATAGTACTTTATAAAACAAGTAGCACTTTATAAAAAATAACGTTTTATAAAACAAATAATACTTTATTTGCTTAAATCGGCTTGGTTTCAAGTAAATATTTGGTGGAAGGTAATTCTATGAAATATATAATAACTTTTTAACGTATATTTGATGTAGTAGCTACAACTATGTAGTTTGCAGTAATAATCTGCCTTTCAATAATTATCGTGCAGTAAGAACAAACACCGATTACTTTTCAAAATATCTTTAATTTGACCAATATATTTTTGTTCCATAGTTGAAATTATTGAGTTTGCAATAATGGCTTCAATCCAAGGGCGTATCCAGAACTCGATTCCGGGAAGGGAAAACTCCAAACATGAAAAACATATATATTATGTATCTATAATCGTGCGTTCAGCGAAAAATGTGTTTTTTTGCCGCTTTTTTGGGTATTCAGGGTGCGGCTTTGCTGTATAGCCCGCACCCTGAATACGGCCATGTTTCAATCACTATATAAAATCATAGCTCTTGCATTTATTAAATGGTTTCATTCGGGTTGTATTAAACAGGAAATTCAAAGTCAAACAGGAATTTCATAGAAACTATTACTAAGTGTATTTCAACATTGCCCATCATATTTAAAACGTACACAGTTTACTGATTAAAAGTTTGGTAATACATCAGTAGGTTTCAAAATGATTTCGTTTACATTTTGACTTCAAGCATACAGTCAGAAAGAAAGTAAATAGGAGAAATGTACCAATAGTCCATGCATATTTCAAATGTTTTTATAAATTATTACATGTTGCTTATGGATAATGTCCAGCTTTTCTTAATTCTTTCATAGTTGTTTTCGCCTTGTTCCCATTCGGATATTATTGAATATGAAATGGAAGCAACGCATGTTGTTTTCCTATAATCCAAATAATGTTTATGGTTGGAATTATTAAATTATTGTTAAGTTGTATTCCAACTAGCCTAAATACAAAAAAACAGTATCACATAATAACTTGTTATATGGAGGTGTATATACATAATAAAGTTTAGATTTTTGAGATTTAACGCATACTATTTATATGAATGATTTTTTTAAACTTTGTAACATATCATTTACACACAATAAGTAACACTGCAAAACCTACACAATACAAATATACGAGTCAATAAGCATAAGCACTAATCGCACTGATACAACATCTTTAAAACCTTACAATAAGTTTAAAATCATAATTGATTATTTGATTACGTGGGAAAATATTTACCTGTACATTTACATTTAAGAACTTTATTACAAAGTAGTAGTGAAGATGCGAGGCGCATCCCACCGACGGGGCAATGAGCGAATGAAATGACAAATAGTGACATGACAATGACATGATGTTGACAAATAAATATCTAAAACAAATATATGCAATTCATATTGAATTATACTTTTTTATTTCAAACATTGCAAAGAACATGTCAAGAAAAAAACGTTGTGTAATTTATTGAACATTAAACCTTTTTCAAAATGTTTTTAGCATTATTACGTACAATCTATATGAATTTCAACTCAATTCGTTTTCATTTCAGTATTAAAAATAAAATTGCTTTGCTACCTACTTTTTAAATTTTTGCTAATTCCTTCTGAAAACACTCAAAAACATTTGTACAGTAAGTGTGTGAACATATTTTAAACCGGAACAGACGACTGTTCATTGCAAACAAAAGTAATTTATTCACTTGAAAATACAAATGATAAAAATCAAAATATTACTTTTGGAAACATGTTTGTCAGCAAAATTGAGTGCTACTGACTTAATGTGTAAAAATATTAGCTTGATCATCCAAAAAATAGAAAAAATACTTATTTTTAATTAGAATAATTAGACAACCGATTTTAAGATTTTTAGTACAGATTTGTACAAATTTCGGAAAATTTAATGCCTACATATATTTATGCTAATTTTATCCCTTGAATAGAATCTCCTAAATGATGTCAGGTAGTAAACATGGGAATTTTCTTTAATAATATACTCAATTGTTTCGAGTTTTTATGCTGCAGTATTTATTTTTAAGCCAAGTTTTCGTACAATTTGCAGCGATTATGGTTCTTAAACTACAAGTATACAGAATATAATCGCCGGGGAAAAATGACACCCAATATTTTGCATTTTACACTTTGCAGACGCTTATGTTAAGTATATTGAAAAACAAATCCAATTGAGCTCAACATTTGTTACAAAGTTTGCTTTAAAAATAGTAGGCATAAATTACATTAAAAGTATACGGAACGAGGAACATCTATATACTTTAATATGAGACTGTTATATACGCCCTGACCTATTTTGAGTAGAGAACGAAAACCTGAGGAGTCAGTTAAGAGACATATTTTACATTTCATTTTCTATTTTCAGTAGGTAGTAGAATCTGTCTGTTTGATTTGGCAGAAACAATTAAAAAAAACAAATCAATTTTTGTTAACCATTTTAAAAATTCAAACTTCATTTTAAATATACCAATGCGTATATTCCGCTGTAATGGCGGCTACTTTGTTTTCTTAAACATGCCCTTAATTTGCTCATTTCCATAAACATTGGTCGGTGAAGATTACATTTCTTTAGTGATTTCTTTTGGCTTCTTTACACTTACAATTGTTTTGAATTTATCGTCTGTCTTCAGTTAACAAAATGAAGGTGTTGCTTTATCTACTTAAATGTAAGAACTGCCTCCATTGTTCCTATGCTCACGGAGTAGATATACCTTATAATTTTGCCTTTCCAAATGTAGGAGTGTTCTCCAATTCGAACTTTTAATGGTACACAAGCTTTTCTCCATTTATCGAACAATTTCTTTTCATCACGATCAAAATGTCGGTCTGCTAAAAATCTCCACGATTCCAGACATGAGACAGAAGAGTCATGAATCCGTGCAGCTGTCAGAAGGAAAGCTAACCAGACAATTGTTGCAACGAGCGAGATCATTAACAAGGATAGCATCAAGTGAAATTCCATTCCACTGCTTTGTGTGAACAACAAAAAATTGGCAATGTAAACTACCCTTTTGCAAGCAGTTTGACTAAGCCAGACTGCTGTGGAGGTGTAGTTGTTTATTCTCCCCATTAATATGTACAAAGTGTTGTAAATCAAGATCATTGAGTCCAAATGCCGCAACTCATCGACTGATCGGTAGTACTGCTTCCCCAATCTGAAAAAACAAAATTACGTTACTATAATATTGCTGATTTCTTTTTTTAATATACTCTTACATACACACCATGGCGTTAACTATAGGATTTTGTTTCGTCAGGGCCCAAACATCTGCTAATATATATATATATAATAAAGCACGTTTCGCACGTGTAGAGCTTAAAAATAGATATAATTTTTGACAACATCAACCTACAATGAAGCAGTGCTTATTTCACAATTATTGGTAAATGTTTGGCCTTAAAGCACACAAATGGTATTGGAGAGTGTTATGGGTTGGGCCATCTGGCGAAAAAATTCTCTTAAGAAGCACATAATGTACAAAATATTATTACACGTAATATATAAAGCTTTTGGGTACTTTAAATATTATTACTACTAGCAGCCGCGTACTCAGGTTCAAAAGCTGGGGGTGCACAGCAAGGTTGTATACAAAAATTAAATATTTGGAGAGCAACATTGTATATTAGGTACAATTTACTCCATAATAGCGCTTATTAATTAGGTAAAAACCAACTTAAAATGCATAAAAATCGCGCGTAGCGCGAATTTTTTCGATTTTTTGGTAAAATAACCTAATTTTTTAGCATTCTGGGGAGTGCACGTGCACGCTGTGCACCCGCAGGTACGCGGCTGACTACTAGTGTATGATGCAATGTAAAAATGAAGCAATAATTTTAGAAAAGTTTTTGTCTCAACTATGTGCACTAGCGTCTTCGCTTGTGCCAGACGATCGAAGCTAACAACGGTAGAGCCACCCACTAAATAAAGACATTAATGTATGGTGTTACACTATTTCAAATCTTAACACTTCTCTATGAGATATTCAGAGGTCATTTTCTATAAAAACAATTATTGAAGATTTTGCATAGTAACTGCAATTGAGGTGGAATGCAATTGGTTACAAAAGAAAATACTCTGTGCTACTTTCAGCTTACTTGGATTAAGGATGGTAATATAAAGCTCCCCTTTCGTGTTTTAATCACCGTCGCGTCGGTACTTTACTACTGCGTAGTACATTTTTTGCAACTTTATTGCAAAATACACCATTCAAACGGATATAAGTAAGTATCGGAGAGCGACTAAATATTTTGTATACTGGCAATTAAAGACCCACAGTATGTCTGAAAATATTTTTCGTAAATTGTACACAGTAACTTTGTATTACAGTAGCTTAACGCCCACAATATTAAAGAATTAATATTGGATATTGTTTAAATAAACGTAAAATAAAATAAAAATTAGAATTAAGTTTTTTATCCCTGCACAGTTAAAAGGATTCAGTTTTTTCATCCCTGAAGTTACCAGAATTCAGTTTTTTTCATCCCTGAAGTTATCAGAATTCAGTTTTTTTCAACCCTGCACAGTTACCAGAATTCAGTTTTTTCAACCCTGCACAGTTACCAGAATTCAGTTTTCTTCATCCCTGAAGTTACCACAATTCAGTTTTTGCATACCTGCATAAAATGCATAGTTACCGGAATTCAGTTTTTCATCCCTGCACAGTTACCGGAATTCAGTTTTTTTACACCTGCACAGTTACCAGAATAGCATATTGTGCATAATGTATACACCCGCTATGCAGGGATGATTACGCAGCCTTTAGTTCATCCGTTCTTGATGTATACTGCACACTGGAATCTTATCTGCGACCTAAGTCACGAAGGGTGAAACCGATTGACCCCATTTTTATACCACACCTTTGTTGAAACCCCTAGATTATATCTGAAAAGTTTGAACGAATGTGGTTTATCCGTTCTTGTAATATACTGCAGACGAACGCACAAACGAACAGACAGACATACAGACAGAAATTGAAAACCATAAAGCATCTCCGATACTCTCCGATACTTAATAAGCTCACTTTATTAAAGAGATGTATATGTTCAAGTTATTGTAATGCAAAGAGTGGCATGTGGGCTATTTTCGATAACCCAAAGAGAAAAAAATTACAAACCTTAGAAAATAAGTTTACACGGTTTTTACCACACTTTATCATATGCATAAAATAAAAGTAAGAATTCCATGAAGCCCCGTTGGCTAAATTTTTTATAAAAATTACACACGCATTTATCCCTTTGGGGTATCCAAAATACCCTCAGGATATTCCGAAAGTTAAACGATAAATAACTTCAAACAATTAATGTTATGTTCCAAAGCATGAAATTAAGACCTCGTCAAAAATGAAATTAAATACTATTTATATATATGTATATATTGCATAAAGACGCCTAATTATGTTAAATAAGTTGAAACGCAGACCTCACCTACAGTTGCATAATTAGGGGCGGCAACTATGAATAATATACATTTCGTTTTTTATTAGACGATATATGGGGTTGAGTTGGAGTATGAGAATTGGGTGACTTTCTAACATATTTATGGAGTAGTAACATCCTTGACAACGGGTACATTATAAGTTATTTTGCATTCAATGTGTTATTAACATACAACAGTGAGTACGAGACATCGCATGCAAAACTGCTTATAAAGTACCGCTGTCAAGGAAAGAAAGTTACCGGATTCTCATCCTACTCCTACTAAATCCCATAGATCGTCTAAATAACGCACTGTACCAATATAAATGAAAATGAAACATTTTTCCAGTTAATAAACTTACTTGAGTTCATTGAGAAACATTATCACATTATATCTAACAATTACTATAGAAGTTATTGCGAATCCAACAGCAGAGCTTAAACAAAATATACACCATATTTGGGAAACAATCAATGGAAATGAGAACCACCAAAAGAAATCGTTCTCCATTTTCAATAGCGAAGTCATGTAAAACTTTTCTTTTCTAAGTATGAATGCCCCGCTACTGCCAATGACTGCAGTTAGGAAATTTGCAAAAAACGCCAAAATTAAAGCAATGTCCATTCTGCTAATCCTTTGTTGATATTGTTGACTTAGGTAGGTATCTGTAATTGTAATTATTTTAAACATTACTGTATTTCTAAAAGGTTTAGTTAACACAAACTAGAAACTGTGTATGTATGTATATTGATTTTAAAAATTTAAAAATGACAGAAAAAAATGCGCGTATAATTCTTACTTCTCCATTTTCCGAAAGTGTGAATAGCACTATTTATTGTGAATTCCACATTTCCTGCTTTGAATGTAAATAAATCAATTATAATGATACTTCCTATAACCACCAAAGCATAAGCGTATATTTGACAGGCTGAGAATATGCTTCCGTGCAATGTTTCCAAAATTGCTCTTGTAATGATATAAATCAAATTTATATGACAATAAGTCACACAGAGTCGCCATTTTGTGCGTCCCCACTTGGATGTATCAATTTGAAGGAATTTCCCATTTTTGGTATCCCAGTTCCACGAATATGGAATTCCACCCCAAAAATT
This sequence comes from Pogonognathellus longicornis, assembly GCA_034694085.1. Taxonomy (NCBI): domain Eukaryota; kingdom Metazoa; phylum Arthropoda; class Collembola; order Entomobryomorpha; family Tomoceridae; genus Pogonognathellus; species Pogonognathellus longicornis. Next base: position 8,406 of record JAQFYB010007513.1, read on the forward strand.
GCCTAAACGAACAATCCAAGATAATATTCGAAGACTGATTTTCGTTACCATGCTGAACTAGACCGGAATTAATGAATTTACGAATGGTAATTAGTTAATTCCCCGTATCTCTTCAAATTGCTCTTTCAGTTAGTAATTACAGTTGTATTTTCTCCGATTTTGTTGTTTCAAATGGATGGAACGTTTACTTACCCCGCTTATTTACAGCAAATAGACATTTAATTTTACGTGACGTGTTGTTATATATTGTACTTACTCCATATCGTTGTATTGGAAAATGACATTTTGTGTCTCATGTTTTTTTCTAAATAGAACAGTATATTGTCTCTACGTATTATCTACGATTAAACTAAAAAACTAATATTAATTTACATGATAGAGGTTCAACTTAAAATCCAATTATGGTAATATTAAAAACTTTTATATGTATATAGTATATATATCCTTATGAATTTGACTATAGAAAAAATTGCAGACATACATGCATTTACATACTGAATTATTATGTTTATAGTTTAAGGCCACTGAAGTCGAATCCTGGTTAAAGTTAAACAAAACATTTCTGCTTAACCATGTAGTAAAGTTCAGTGCTCAATTTCGATTTTATTTCTATTTGACATTACATTTATGCTAGTTAAGCAGCGGGTATTACTTTGTATGAATTTTAGTTATCACGAGTAGACTGGTCAAACAGAGCTAATGGTTATGAACATGGTAAAGGCGAACTTAAGTCTGGATCCTGGTTGAATTACGCTATTCGCGTATCATTTCCAATTTGAACAAATAATATAACAATTTGGATATGCATACCAACGATTTATGACTAAGAATCGATTTTCTTTAAATTAAAATAGTGAATGCTTGTATATCACTAGGTTTTAAAATGATTTTGTTAACATTATACTTTCAATGCCTTCAAGCATTCAGTTTTAAAGCCAATAAATGAGAGAAATGGATCAATACTCCCCGACTATTTTAATTGCTTTTAAGTTATTACATTCTGCTTGGATAATGGAAAAGTTGGGCTCAATTTTTCCCTGGTTGTTTTTGCCATACACCATTTGGACATTTGTGAATATTAAATGGAAGCAACGCATGTTGTTTTTATGTTGTTCATGTCAATCATGTCGCTGCTCTTCAGGAGACCGGTTGCTGAAAAAATTCTGGGAGAACGCACAAACTGCTGCCTTGTTTTTGTATGCGACATTTCAAGATAAATATACTTCAATGAAACAAAAGAATATCAGAGACTCAACGTATATATGTGTAGAATGTGACTGTGCAATGTATGGAACACCAGAATGGAGTTGTTGCATCATATACATAAAAGTGATAACTGCCTCCATTGTCACTCGGCTCACTGAGTAGATATCCCTTACCAATTTCCCTTTCCAAATGTAAGAGTGTTGTCCGATTCGAACATTTATATGTACACACGCCTTGTTTAATTTTTTAAAAGGTTTCTTTTCGTGACAATTAAAATGTTGTCCTGGCAAAAGTCTCCATGATCCCAGAAAGGCGACAGAAGAGTCACAACTATGACTCTTCTCGATTACTCGATTATTGACGATTTAATCCATTTTCACTCACAAATCCTCCAGTAATTCAAATTCGGCGGCAATATGAAAAATTTAATTACGTAAAATAATCATTATGTTCAAGCTAAAAGAGTATGCAAATAATCCGATTCAGATTATAATTGCTATGTATGAAACCCCCTATTAAATTTTTATAAATGATGATTTACGAGCTTTAATTATCGCATACTATTCACATCAATGAGCTTTTTATTTTAAATGTGTAATATATAATGTATCTGTAAACAAAATAGCTGTTACAACATACAAATATCCATGTATCAATATTATATTAATTTACGGCAATTAGTTTACGAACTATTTTCAATTCCTGGATTATTATGTATAGTTCTTGTATAATATTACGTTCTTGCTTCATTTAAAAGTGAGAACCGTCTCCATTGTCCCTCTGCTCACGGAGTAGACATACCTTATAATTTTGCCTTTCCAAACGTACGAATGTTGTCCAATTCGAACTTTCAATGGTACACAGGATTTTATCCATTTATCGAAAACTTCCTTCTCTTCACAATGAAAATGCTGTCCTGCAAACGTCTCCACGATCCCAGACAGGCGAGAGAAGCGTCATGAATCAGTGCAGCTGTCTTTAGCACAGCTAACCAGATACTTGATGCCGAGATTGACATCAATACAATGATTACCGTCAATTGGAAACCCAATCTATTGATTTGTGTGAACAATAGAAAATTAGCAATGTAAACTATCCTTTTGCAAACAGATTGCTCAAGCAATAGTGGAGTTGAGATG
>JAQFYB010007514.1:0-10748 GCA_034694085.1 Pogonognathellus longicornis
GTCATCTTTGTCCATTCTCTACACATTCATCCTAGAACTCACGGCACTTCATAGAAAACTTTGTACACGACGTTTCAGACAGACTTAGGTAAAACTTACTTAAAAGGCTTCATATAGAGTATATACCTACGTACATGTATGCACACATAAAAGTAAATAAATTCCGTTTCAAGTTCTAAGTTCATTCATAATTACTTTACTTTGCGCTACAATGGTTTGTTAGCCGTACTGCATTCTGACTAAATGCTAAAAAGCCACAAAATTATGTCTAAAACTTTCTGTGTTTATGATTTCTATATAGAGTGTGGCAGTAATGCGATAAGGCTCAAGTTTCACAAGATTCGTACAATTCAGTAGTGTAGTAGTCATTTCCATTAACTATTTGATGGCGATGGTCCTCCTTTTCTGAGCGTCCTTATTATGAGCTGGATTATTATGACGTGTGACCAATTCTTATGGGCTGGAACTGCGGATATAACATTGAGTTGTCTAAGAGTTTCGACTAAGTTTTTCCACTTAAAAATACCCTTGAGACATCAGTTGAACTTTCTGTGAATAAAATGATGATCTTATAATGTGTATGGGAAAAGTTTCGACTTTCATTTCTTGATACTTCTCCTCGCCTTCCTTTTAACATTAACCCAGTTTGATAGACAGAATATGAAGGCATGTGTGTAATGTAAAAGAGATACGTGAACTTCTAGTGTTGTCATTCCATTCATGTACTGAGCGTGTAGTTGTGTGGCATAGCAATGCAATGTTGCATTATATTCTACATTATATTATATGCACGCAAGGAATTATTGCATTATTCCGAAAGGCTTACAATAATAATTATGAAGAACTGTCAAATTTTGTAATTCAGTTGAACTTAGAGCCATCTGAGTCAGTAGCTCTTTATTTTGCCTTTTATACATTAAAGGTACAAGAACATGCTATAAGGCTTATTAAATGGTGTCAGTATTCAAGTCAGTATTACCTATTACTAGTATAAAACTTTACGTGAGTGCTCACATACCTTGGTTTTTGTCTTGGCTAAACTGTAGAATAGTGACGTGTTTAATTGTAGTACTGAAGCGAACAAATCACTTTGTTGTTTTTACGTTCTGTCATGACTCATGAGTTTCAAGGATATAAACCTGGCACTGTGTGTGTCTATAATTCCAATTTTGCTATTTATAAACCGTAACCTCCAATTTGATACGCGAACGAAAGTAATAATTTAGAGGATCATAGACTGGTGACTGGGTTGGTGTATTTAAAAATATAATTGCAATCCTATTCCTCTCCTTATATTGTTGTCCTAATTGCACATTTCAATCTATATTTTTCTGTGTATTTAGTTAAGCTAAGATATAGGTAAGCACAAGTGGTTACGTACTTACATACCTAGTAGAGGTGGCAACGAACCTAGCCGGTTCAATTATTTTCGAACCGAACCGAGCCGGATTTTTTATACAAGTATCGAATAAGAACCGAGTTCGAACCGAGCCTTGAAAAATATGTGCGTTGAAACCTCTAAATACCTAGGTATTTATAAACGAAATGCTCTGTGTATATGATGTGCATGAAATCTGTAGAAAAGCAAAACTAATTAGATTACCTTGTTTCGTTAATTTTGTTTTGCTTTTGTTGGAAACGTCTACTGAGTGAGCACTTTATGTATGTATAGAATAATTGAATGCACGTTGGTGAATAAGCATACCCGGTGTACCTATAGTCATTCGTTCATAACTTTAGTAAACGTAAAAATAAAGTGTGATCTGTCTAGCATTGTTAGTTTCAACCTTTTCAATATCGTTGGTTCAAATGTAATTTGAAAAAATAGAATTGAATAGTTACAATAGTTGTATCCTTGTAAGTTCTACCGAAGAAATGTAAAAGTTGTTTATTGTTTATTGTATAATGTAGGTATTGTACTATGTTACATATTCTATCCATCGATCATTACCAAAAAATGTAAGTATAGTAAGTATAAGTCCCTCTAAAAATACGCACATACATAGTCGAATATTGGAGGCAATTTCTTTTTATTACATTATGGTGCACGCAAGGCAAATAGCTAGCATAATTTTGCAATGAAACTTTAACTTTGCCGAATATTTGTGTGTAAAAATGATCATTTCATTTATGAGTCAAATATTCAAGGGACTAATCGATTCTAAAAGAAAAAAGTTTGGTCAAAGTTCATCTTTCCAAATTGATTTGCCAAGTGAAAACAATTAGGATACAATGTTAAAGGTATATGCCCTGCCTATCTGATTTCATTCACGAAACAATAGCTGTACAATTTGATTTGGCGCATTTCGAATTGGTCTAAAATTGAAGGATGTGTGGAATCGTCTATACGAATATCATTACACATCTTGTTATGAATGAGTGGGTGAGTAATCCAAGCGTCAAAATAAATCTCAAACTTTCAAAGTTTTGCTATTAACACAAATAAATTGATTCAAGCCATGTTAGCATACCTTCAACACAATTGTGTTTTGGGTCCATGGTGTTTTCAATTCAAAGTTAGGTAGTATGTTTATTTTGCTTATATTGGGGGATATTTCAATATTTATTATACGATATAATACTCATGAGTTCAACAATAATAATATTTCTATTACATACTGTTATTGCCTAGTGTGGACAAGGTAAGGTAGATTAAGGTTGTTAAGGTTGAAGATGTGTGCAAGTATATTTTCTGCAATCTGTCAAACATTGTGTATAATATTTGCATGTTGCCTGGATAAGTTCTAGTTCAGAAATCCTGAGATTGCAGATGACTTTTTCATCGACTGTGTATTTAATGGGGAAAGTTGGGTTATGGTGAGACAGCTTGAATTGGCTTCACAGTTCAGTTTGTCTGCCATTCATTTTCACTGACATTTCCAATAACATCTCTCACTACTTCTGCTCCTACGAGTCCAACTATGTATTTATTGAGGATATCTGAATCTGACTCGGGTTAGAGAACTAGGCGTGTCTTGTTTCCAGAAATAGATTTGTCACACAAAAGATAACTTTTTTATGGTGTAGTATTACATGGGCGGCGGAACACGTGCGGACATGGGGACATTACTAATAAATGTCCCCGCAGAAATTTTGCTGTCGGGACTTAGAACTTAAAAGTACATTTACAAGCTCCTTATTAGCACATTTTAAATTTGTTAGGTAGTTATTCAAATTGTAAGCTAGAACAATGGGTAATGATGTACCCACCACACTCCAAATCATCTTCGGCCGCCACTGTTAGAGTTAGCAGTTTAGCAGCATGTAAATATACACTGAACAGCTCATTATGGATAGGGATTACTGTAAGGCTGACATGTTGACCACACTCGGGAATACATTTTGAGTTCTTGTATTGACTGTAGATGAAAGCCAAAAGAATTACTCGAATATTTTCTAAATCCTCAAAGCAGAGATTTCCTTCTTGACTCTTATGTACCAAAAGCACTTTTCATGTAGTTTCTACTAATGGTGTATCATATTTTCAATTCAATACAAAGGTGCAACTTGATGCATGTACAGATAGCCGTTTTCTGAAGCGTTTCTTATTTCTTTCGCACCTAAACACTAAAGCACTTTTATTCTTGCAATACAGTATATGTGGATTTAGAAATGGATGAAATCTCGAAACATCCAACACATTACTGCTCGTCAATATCATTCGCCACTCGATCTGAAAGAAGATTATATATAAAGATTTTTTTGCAACAGTTTTCATGTGTAGGATTTTAGGTACCTCTACCTCTACTACTTAAACTTATTTTTCAGATTTCGTATTTTCGTTCAATACAAATAAATTTTGTATTGTGAATAAAGTGTAGTAAAACAGGTGTACCAAGTAGCGTCAATTGTTGAGGTGTATTGAGACACTTTTTGGGGTGTCTTGCAACACTTTTTGCGACACATTTTGGACCATTTTTAGTGACTTGTGACTGTGACTCATTTGTGAGCGTTTGGGGGATTTTGGAGTGTATTAGTTATGTATATAATACCATTAATAGTGTATTGTGACATATTGGTGACCATTGGACTTAGGGGTGCAGTAGACATGTGTAATAGTTCATTCTGGAAAATATGCACAGACAAACAGACAGACATAAAGTAGCTTCCGCTACTTAATAATAGTGAGGTCACAGTAGTACGGTTATAAAATATTATTATTAGCTACATATCCTTACTTGTATGCTGTATTTGGTTTGCAAAAACCTCTTGAATGAATAATTGTGGCAACTGAGTCTACCTTGATAAGAGCTTTCTCCAACTGCGGTGAGAGACTAAACTACTCTTTTTGAAAAACGCTTTAAAAGAAGAGGAAGTACATATTGCAGTTTAAAGTGAGACTCTTTAATCTTTGTGCCTTTGTGCATCGGAAACTACATATTATTATTATAGTAGTTTTTGGACGAAAGAAGGTAAACATTTTATGTCTGTATCATGTTCCTCTCCAGTGAATTCAATGTTCCATTTAAATGTCTTTATTTCCAAGCATGCAGGATCGCATTTTACATACTAAATTAGATTCTTCCGAATCTTTGGATTTGTATCTAAAACTAAAAGCGTATAATATTGGATTATGCACCCTTTTTAAGTGGCTAAAGCTAAAAGCGTTTAATATTGGATTATGCACCCTTTTTAATTGGCTAAAGCGAAAGCTAAAGATAATCTAACTCGTTTGTTTGGAGAAGATGAGCTAGATAGTAAAGTTAATAAGTTCCATTAGGCAGTTTGATGTTGTATACATATAATACATTTATTTAGAATTGCCAATAATATATATGGTTTAAAAATGAGATTTCGATTAATAATTGTTATTCATAATATATGATAATTGTACCAGAAAAATTCCCTTCCCAATCCGATTTCCACAAAATTGAATACAATTTTATGTTCTGCAACGTTCAATCACGTACGCAGTGTCGTTTTTAATTTCAAACCGCCAATATCCGAACCGAGTTCGAACCGGCAATATTCGAACCGAGTTCGAACCGGCAATATTCGAACCGAGTTCGAACCAGCAATATTCGAACCGCGTTCGAACCGCCAATATTCGAACCGTGTTTTAACCGGCAATATTCGAACCAAATGTAAAGTTCGAGTGTAGCACGAAAAGTTTTGCGATTTAGGGCACTTTTATAGCAAACTGACCTCTTTTTTGGGATATTTTTTGGGGGGTAGGCACGTGCCCTATTGTCCTACTAGATACGGAGTTGGGTGTACCTCTATTGAATATAAGATGAAACTTTATTGGATCAACATCCATATGGTTAAAAATATGTATACACATATTATGTCTTGTGAGCATCAAAAAGTTCACTCTTTAATTTATGGGCCTTGGCCTTGGTATATTATAATCATGTGTCAAGGCAGATTTGATATTATGTTAGTTGTTAGTAAAGGAACATCAAGTCTATTTTTTAGGCGTTCTGTCTATGTATATATTTTTAATATTATCTAACAATACTTATGTAGAATTTATTGCTCCATATTTCCATCCAAGCAAAGTCCAACTGTATAATATGCAATTTTGATTTGTTTGTTTTCCGGTACTTTTGGCAGCTAAATAAATAGGATTATTTTTACGGTGAAAGCCGCTGACATAGGTAGTTGTAGTTTTTAGGCAAAAGTTTATAATAAAATATAGGTACCTATAGGTAGGTTGTAATATTATATCATTATATGTCTCTGTCCTTAGTATCGGAGAGAATCTAAATCTAACGATTGAAGTGCAAGAATTCAGATTGCTAAAAAAACTCCAATCTTCGCATTTCCGAAATGATGTTTTGATATTTGATGGATGACCCACATAAGTGGAACTATACTGATTTCGATTTCCGCTCGAGTAACTGAGGCCTTAGAAACTAAACTATCATCCTAGATGATAGTCATCACTACTGAACACCTATATTTTCTGAGACTTGGAATTAAGTCAAATGTGTCATAATTCAAATGTCAATGTGCTTTCAATAGCTTGTATATTCAATGGAATATTTTATAATATTTACCTTTGAGATGAGAAATATCAAATATTTTATTAGTTTCCACTGTAAAAGTAATTCGCAGAAAGATTATTAAACGCATGTGATGGAAAATGAGCTGAGATTGCGATCATTCTAAATGATCGCAATCTATGAAACAGCATTTGAAAACGTATCATGTAAATAGCAATTGTAATAACACTTTGAAACTGTTGGTATTAAACATACCTAAATTGCATTTTGTGTAGATTCAAGGAATATGTGAAATTGATGAAAGTAAGTGTAGGGTATAATATTAAAAATATTTCTTTACTACAAAAGATTATGATGTTTACGTTTCTTATTCTTTTCTTTTTGCAGACTGTCTCGGTGTCAGTATCCGTATTAACTTTGACTGTCATATCAATCGAACGTTGGTATGCGATCTGCTACCCTTTAAAGTTCAAGGCCACCACATCTAGAGCCAAACGTCTGGTTCTCATCATCTGGATCATCTCTCTCATTGTTGGTAAGTGCAAAATTGTTGCTTGATGTCTAAAAGCATACAGACATTCTAAACACAGATAGAAGATTAGAATAGTTTGTTTAGCCAGCATAGCATGAAAAGAAATACAGAAAACCAAGAATCCTTTACTGCACAAAATTCTGTGGACGTAGGGAATATCAAATATTACTTGAGAAAACCTATAACCTTAAGATAACACCTACAAAATATATTGAAAAGCTATCGATTACAGTCATGCAATGCAATGCGATACTTGTGAGGCTAATATTCATTGAAATATTTCTGTGAGATATAATATTATATCAGTGAATTATTCGTTTCCGTGCTAGTGAAAGCCATGCTTGACTTTTCCAAATCAGTCGGTCGTTTTATTTATTAGATCCTATTTATTCTTGCTTTCGTTTATCCAAAATCTGCAAGTGAAGTTTTTCGATTCGATCAAACTTTGAAGCTAAAATTTATTCTCCCAATTCTACAATCACCTATACATTATACATTATTACATAGACAAATGAATTTTTTGAGTAAAGATCTTTTAATATACATGTTATGAGTATGTCATCTACAGTCTAAAATAAAACCTACTTTAGTATTCTTTTTAACTACATAATGTATATTTTAGATGCGTAAACGATCCTACTTTTTCAGACTCAGCTAGAACTAGAAGTGGAACTCGGCTCGAACTGTGTAAAAAATCCGGCTCTGTTCGGCTCGTTTACTCCTCTAGTATATATTGTTGGAATTTGAAAATGTTTTATGGGTTTGTCTTTATGTAGAGTATAATGAAGCTTCGGGATTTGTAAAACAGATCAGTAGTTCATATTTATGGAAATGGTAAATGATAACAAGTGTAACAACATCTTGTAGCTCTGTATAGTAATTAGTAATTCTCATAATAGAATGTATTTTTGTACAAAACCTAACCGAACGAATTCCCGAGTATTGTCACTTATTTACACACAATTTATAAATATGTACATAAAGTTTTTCATAGCGTTTTTTTCAACTAATAATATCTGTTTATATTTAAGACTATTATTATGTCTCATTGTAAATGAAAATATTATTTCATTGATGATGCAACTACATCCTACCAAGAGCAAATTCGCCAATTATCAATAAAATAGATATTTGGTTACAGGCGCGTAGCCAGGAATATAATTTGGGGGGTGCACAGCAGGCAGGGTTATTTAAAAAATTGATTTCTGCTAGGGCGAAATTTGGGTATAATCCATAATAGTAATGAAGTTAATTCGATGAGAACAGACTACAAACCACCAAATTCACGCGTAGCGTGAAATTTTTTCCGAGTTTTTGAAATTTCTGGGCAAAATTATCTACATTTTTTGATATTCTGTGGATTCTGGGGGGTGCACGTGCACCCTGTGCACCCCCCTTGGCTACGCGCCTGTTTGGTTAAAATCATCGGTTTAGTTTACAGTTATATAGGTACATAATATTTATGAGTATGACCCTCCATGGTACCTTCTGAATACGGAGGTTTGTCAGTTGAATAGATCATGGTATAATTTAATGATAAGAAGAATTTAAATTATTATGAGTAACAAGAATTTCATAATTACTGAAATTCTTCATTTCTTGCATTTCCTAATAAAATGTTAGGTACTATAAATAACCTATAACTTTCGAGCAACTTCTACAAAATAATATTTTGATAAAATCTTCTCAGATTTGCCAAACTATTTATTAGGTAGAGGTAATAGGTACAACAGTACAAGTAGTACAGTTAGGTACCTAGTCTACCTAGTACCTAAGTAAAAATAAGTATGAGCTAAATAAATATAGGATATAGGTAATCAGGCGCGTAGCCACTGGAGTGTACAGGGTACACGTGCACCCCCCAGAATTCCTAAAATATCTAAAAAGTAAATTTCCATAAAAAGTCTAAAAAAATTAGGAAAAATTTAGCACTGCGTGCACATTGCATGCATATTAAGTTGGTTTTGAGCTAATTGACTTCATTGCAACTCATTCATTATTATGAACTCATTTTCGAATTTTGCCCTCCATGAATTCAATTTTTGCAAACAATCTTACTGTGCACCTCCCCCCAATTTGTACTCCTGGCTACGCGCCTGCAGGTAAGAGATATACCTAAATAAATACATAAAAATTGTTCTGTAAAACTGTAACTCTGTAAGTACGGCAAAGCTTGCACTTACCATCAGTGCTGTTGACATGACATGATATTATTATTTACTTAGAAGATAGCGCTCAAAGAGACCTTGTATACTGATTTGATAGAATCATTTGCATTTTACTAAGAGTCATTACAAGAAAAATATTTTCCCCTTATGTTTGAGTTTCTTGTTTAACACATTCGTACTTGTTTCAAAATGACATGCTGGCAACAACAAGCAAAGTAAACAAGCAAATTGAAGTTGTTGGTGTTAATATTAAATTACAGTACCGAGAACATGATAAACATCTGCTCTTCATCTCCATTCCGATTTCATTCTGTATAGAATCGGAATAATGTAAGTAAACAGAATAGGGTGTTGCAAATGCAACCATAGAATATAGAGTGGGATAAGGAGGCTTATTGATTTTCATTGTATACGGTATTCTGTTAAAATACCTAATAATGATCGTTTGAACAGTTTTACTTTACAGAGATATTGTGAACTCACCCTGCTATTTATTTACAAACACATTATAAATTATTACGTAAGTGTGTGCAAAACATTTTCAATGTTTACTAGGTGTAGGTATATGTAGTTCACTAAATACTGAATAGTATACCTAATAGTAATGACATTCAAGAATGACAAATGATGTAGAATCAGTCGCAATTCGCACGGATGCTGCAAGGAAGGATGTGATGTTTAAGTGTTTATAAGGTTTGGAAAATACAAATGTATATATACCTCCCTAACTCAAACTCAGCGAGTCAGCAGATCTTTTGTGTCACTTTCATTTAGGAAAATAGTATAAATTGTGTATAAGGATACTCCTGTTATTTACTATAGGGAATATAGATGTGTTCATTCAACTGTATGATGCAGTGATAACTTATCAGACTCTGACAAGGTTCCCTTTCAATATAATAATATTATGTACCACAGTATCTTGCCTATTCAAAATGGCAAATTGACTGGATGCATGCTAATAAAGTTTGCTTTCTCTTCTCATATTAATCAAAATCAACATTGAATCATTTCTTGTTTGCAGAGTGAGACACAGCATTGCTGTTAAACCAGTTAAGTAAATAGCCATAGCTGCGTCTATGATTCAGTCATTATTCGTGTGCTCATGCACGTTTACCTTTTGGAATATGCCTCTGAGACTATTTCAATAATACTATTTGAAAAACGAGAAGCGTTTCCAGTAGTAAATGGAAATATGCTACATACGCAGATCTGTTTGCCGTTGTTTAACACATTGCCATGTCATGCATACCAGAGTGTGTGTTAGATAGAGGGCACAGGGCACAGAACTGCTATAGAAGCAGAATGTGTCACCACTCAGCTCTTGCATGCAAACAAGAGTAGGTAATTTAAGGTAGGTAGAGCATAGGTGGCAATTTTCTCAGCCCCTCCACACCCCTCCACTCCAAAGGATGTTGTCATTACTCCCATCCCCTCCGAGTTCCTCCGTTGGAGGTCTATGACATCCCACTCCCCTCCGAGCCCCTCCATTGGAGGTCTTTGACATACCCCTCCCCTCCGAGCCCCTCCATTGGAGGTCTTTGACATCCCCCTCCCCTCCGAGCCCATCCGTTGGAGGTCCTCGACAACCCCCTCCCCACCTCTGCGCTCCAAAAAATGTTCAAACTGTGATCCAAGTTTTAATTTTTTGTAAAATGTGATGAACCGATTGTATGAAAGCAAAATTTGATGAACCGGTGAAATACGCCCCTCGAGAGTTAAAACAGCTTGTTCTCGAGGGGCGTATTTTTTAAAGGATTATTTCAAAGGGATTAACTTCTGAGGATACCTTGGCAAGGCAGTGTACAATATATAATGAGTGTTAAAACAGCTTGTACTCGAGGGGCGTATTTTTGAAAGAATTATTTCAAAGGGATTAACTTCTGAGGATACCTTGGCAAGGCAGTGTACTATATATAATGAGTGTTAAAACAGCTTGTACTCGAGGGGCGTATTTTTGAAAGAGTTATTTCAAAGGGATTAACTTCTGAGGATACCTTGGAAAGGCAGTGTACTATATACTATGAGTGTTAAAACAGCTTGTACTCGAGGGGCGTATTTTTGAAAGGATTATTTCAAAGGGATTAACTTCTGAAGAAT
>JAQFYB010007515.1:0-10748 GCA_034694085.1 Pogonognathellus longicornis
AAATGGTAAATAAAAAATACTTATGTATTTACCCAGCGTTTGAAAACAAAGAGCATCTCCTATGGACGTTACAACAGCCATGGAACACCATCCAATAACAACCAAAGATCCGTACAGCCAAAAATTCATCGAGTCTAATAATGATTCTTCAGGTAACATAAGTTCTAAATGTCTGTTTAGAGCTGTGTTGTTGGGACAATTCAAAAAGCATTTATCAAGAACAACTTTGGGGCTGCATGATAATCCATGGTAATCACGTTTCGAATATGAAACTTTGTCCACTATTAGAAATAAATCTTCACCAGTCCCCACCGTTTCCATTATCTGAAGATCACAAAGTTTCAATCGTTAACAAAAATTAAGAAATAGACAGGAGATGTACTATTTAACATAGAGGGGGAAATAGGGTAGAAATTATGTAGACGCTTACCCGAATATCGACATCCATAGTCAGCGTAGGAGGAAGACGATGCTGGTCATTCTCATTCACAATTGATAAAAGGTCTGATTGATATTTTGACTCAGTGTTGTTGCTATTATTATGTTTGTGTGTGCGATTTAGCAATGTATGACACACATCCGGTACATCATGAGACATAATATTTGTACAGAAATTATCGGCATGTAAAAATGTGTTAATATCCACAAAAACATCACACTCTGCTGTACAGTGTTCCACATAGATTCCATCTATCACCTCCCGCCTGACTTTGGGAATTGCTTTGACAAAACCATCATTGTATTCCAACCCCTGGTTTTCATGTTCCTCGATCTTTCTACGCTGAACATCCTTTGGCTTAAACGATTCTATTAAATTGTCACTGCACTTTAGGGGTAGTCTGCCATTTTGCCGGAATGTACTAAACCCAGGTTCACATTCAAGCATGACTGGTCGTACCGGTTTTGGTGATGGTAGAAATGCCACACACACATACGACATAAGATTTAAAAGTATGAAGAATAGGAACAATTTTTTCTTTCTTTTGAAGTGATCGGCCACTGCACCGAAAACAAGTTTTGAGATCAATCCCATCACAGGAGCTAACCCGAATATGTAGCCCACTCCCCGCTCAGAAATACCCATCTGCTTCGCAAATATAGATACAAATGGCCATAAAGATGCAGTCCCTGCATCAAAACAAAATAATAAGATGAATGTCCGATTACAGATTTTAGAATTAGGAAAGCATCAAAGCATACAACATGGTAATCTTTGTATTATATTATTTTGTTAAATATGCGATGCATTAATGCACTTTAATTATGTGAAGATTACAGTTACAAGATACATGTGAGTGACTTACCAGCAAAGTATAGGAAATAATGTGCCTTTATAGGCAAATAACTCAAGTTGACCTTTAGTCTCCCCATATTTGCCACTGTGTTCATGTGCTTGCTGTTGCCTCTTGACCTGCTAATCCAAGATTGACATTAGAAATCCTCTTCATAGAAAAAATGCCGTAATAGTTAAAGTGAACTCTCAAAGTCAATATGGTTTTGTGTCCCGCAATCACATTCGTCGTTCAGAATCGATTGAAGTAGGAACATAATAATATATTATTAGCGTCCTGACTTAAACAATAACGTGATTAATATGTAAATGAAGCTGGTGAGATTTTGATTACTGTACACGGAAAGAAAACTCAGGGCAATGAGCAAACTGGAAAATGTACACACACGTTCCATATGGTTTCGTTCTGGTTCTGGTATCGGTATCAACTCAAGTTTTTCTTAATACATTACTCATACTACAACATCATACGACGACGACGACGATACGGTAGTGTTCCCGATTATCCAGGAGAAATGTATATCCATATATGGTATTACTACATAGTACTACTAGTGGAACAGACTGGTAGTAGTAAAAAGTAACCTTAACGCAACCGTTCCACACAGTTCTACAATTCTAGTAAACATCAATCAATATTTCATGCACACCTTGTCCCTTTCTCGTCTCCCACCTACAAATACAGCAGCTGCGGTTTCAGACTTCTCTGCATAAAACACTACTGCATGAAACCATGTGTCTACTATATTTACAATTTGTATTACATTAATACTGTGTACTGGAGCACAATACCAACACACACCACTCACTTTATAAACATATATACAAAATACCTAGTGATCGTTTACTGGATAGTAAAATATTATACACTGGAATGGACTGCCCGAAACACTTCAAACTTTGAAATTTCTTCGCTTGTGCAACTAAATTCATATATTACTCACTTATAGGTAGTTCTGTGTTGTCCGCCTGTTCTCAAGTTGTCAATACATACAATACAGTAACGATTGCTAGTATTAGTGTATTGCTTTTTAGGTACCTACTAGCTACCTATACGACTAAGTGACGTAACTTGATACAATTGCTTTGCTCCATTTGCCAAAAATGCTATATAAGAATCTCGATTGACTGCACACGTTGCTTAACTAGGTAGCTATTACCTAAAGTATGTTTTACATAATCATGAAAATTATAACATGCATAATGTACATAAAACTAACTTTTTATTGTTAGGGCTTCCCTTTCCGAAAGCTTGTGGACTGACTCCCAGCTCGTTGAGTTCCACTTCTGTCGGTTCAAAAAATGAGTCAGCTCACCTTCTTCGGGGTTACCTAATTGTAGTTCATGTGAACTCAAGGCTGTGTCGTAGGTTTAGGTTCTTTAGATGATATTTATCAAAACTGCTCCAATGGTTGTGTAGCAGAAATGAAATCGCTATTCAATTTCAGTGACGTCAGCTGCAGTAAAGGTCCTAATGGTGCAATGCAACCAAATGTCATTTAAATGTTTAGAAGAACGAACTCGGATTAGAAAACTGGAGTACTAGCAACATTGCGGGTTTTCTTTCTTGTACAAAGTTTGTAGTAGTCTTGTAGTTGCAGTCTGCAGAATTTCTTTTTCCTCACTCTCTCTCTCTCTGCAATAAGCAAGCAATAAATTAATAACCTACCTTAAGAAATATCAACACACACACGAAAGAAGAAATGTTTTGATTTTAACTTGCATTACTTGTATACATAAAGCACAAAAATATAGCGCAGTCATTTTCATTTGTCGTGTCTCCCGTTATGGTTAGATAATGAGATATGAGCTATGTACCGATTGTAAGTGTGGAGCGAATGGACTTTGCACATTTACGATACATACTACATAGTAGCGTGTTTGTGATTGCAGTGTTTGTATAACGATAATAGCTAAGTATATTATTATTTTGGTTGATACAGCGCATTAAACTACATACCTGTTATATACACCAGATTACATTTACAGTGGAGATGAAAATTCAACTAGAGAGATTTCTTGTGTAGACGGATTTCGGAATATAGGCAGATATCTGAGATTTGAAACAATATATATTATTATATTTTCATTAACACTTTATTGTGTTATTGTTTACGGATGATTGCAACACTTGATTACTACACTAAGAAAATCGTAACAAATTTTGTATATAAATGATTGTGCATTTACTTACCTTCACATTTCCAGTATACAAGAGTAAAAAATAAACTACGTACTTGAATTTATGTAAATGAACTTTGAAATGAATTGTTTTTACAGCTATTGTGTGTTTAGAGCTCTGGTGGATGTACTTAGATTTCTTAGTATAAATACCTAAGAGGTTTAGCTTTTGAAATTCACACTTGAATTGAATTGCAAAGCATAATCTCATTTGTTATATATTCTTGCTTTATAAATGTATCTTATCTTACACCTGTCTGTCTGTGTGCTCTGTACAGGGACACACAACGACACACAAAAACCGCAATCACAGCGCATAGATTGTAAATTGTGCTATTATAACTTACAATAACAATGTCACTAGCCTGTTAACAACTTCAAACAATTCTTCTCTCTCTCTCTTTACTTGTAGAGCAGACCTTCACATAGTCTACAATATTATTACTTTAAATTAAAGGATGATGTGCTAAAGTGAAAGTTATTGTATGTAATACAATAATATGATTTTCTTGAATTTTTATGTAATGAATAGACTTGCCAATGTTATTCTAGCTTGATTCTTTGAGTAACCCTGTGTATATGTGTAAACGTGTGATTCATGCTTGCATACATACACACTCTCTCTTGAAATAGCCTCTCCTTCCACAACAACACTCAGTTGTTGAGTAACACTAAGCAGATACATTGAAGTTCTTTATACCTTATGTTATGCTTTTGCGTTATTTTATGTTATGCCATGCTATACCATACCATCATCCTTGACAACCATGACGAGCACCTATAGATGTACAAGCACTCCACTGTGTAGTCTGTACTATTCACAGTCTAGTCGTGGTAGTAATCGTACCTACTAATAGTAAGGTAGTTGTAATAATAGTTTATGTGAACGAATACATAACACAGGTCGAGTTAAGACTTTCCAGCTGTCAAATCTTGCTGGATAAGGAATAAAACAAAATCATGTGGTCCTTACACACATATTTCCAATTCCAGTGCATAGTACATATTGACCGGCTCAGTCACTTAGTTAATTCAGTGGTTGGTAAGTACGTAGCTTTATACACATATAGGGTTATACCTATAATTTACATAGAAATACATATACCAATTGTATCCAGCATATCACACATACTGCATGAATTTTTCTGTCACCTTGAAAGGCTGCTTGTCTGGCTGAACCGACTGAAGAGTTTTGAAGAGTTCCACATGTATAAATATGCATTGAATAGTTTCAACACGTCGCTTAGTGAATCGAATTATATCATCAAAGCTACTTAACTAACAAAGGGTAAGTGTTCCAATTCTCGAGTATTTATATTATAATAGTGGTCCATTTGCATCATTTATACTAACCATACGTGCATTTACAACATTTTCAGATATTTATAAGCGAAAGCCGGCAGCGATCACACAGTAGTATTAATATCGATTTTGCTGAAGCTGCTTCCAAGCTAAAGTTGTGGGAAATAAAGAAATAGAGTCTTTCGGATCTTTGTGACAAAATTATCTTCTGAGGTACATCTTTTACTTTTGTGCATTTTGTTCCATAAATGTAGGTTTGTTTTTTGCAGGTATTTATGTAATTTATTTATATGTAGCCTGGAAAATGTCTGCTAATAAGCCTGTTGCTCAGGGATTTCCTCCTCTTCCTCCACTTTCAGAATATGAACATCTGAGCGAAAAGGAGCGAATGTTGGCTGGCTACCCGTACCGGCCAGCAGATCCTGAATTGAGCAGAGAACGACTTAAAGCCAGAAAACTTTGTCGTGAGTTTAACGACTCTGCATATGACGAGGAAGAAAAACGACAGAATATTCTCAAGGAATTGTTTAACAGTGACTGCAAAGATGTCAAGAAGTTTATCGAACCCACTTTCAGAGCAGATTACGGATACAATATTTCAGTGGGAAACAACTTGCAGATGAACTTTGATTGTTGCATTTTGGATTGCGCTAAAATTACCATCGGTGACAATTGTCTTATAGCCCCTGGAGTGCACATTTATGCAGCAACTCATCCTGTCGACGCAACTTACCGAAGAGATGACGAGAAATACTTTGAACTTGCATTTCCAGTCAAAATCGGAAATAATGTGTGGATTGGTGGACACGCTGTGATTTGTCCAGGAGTTACTGTTGGCGATAATGTTACAATTGGAGCTGGAAGCATTGTCACCAAAGATGTACCCTCTAATGTTGTTATAGCAGGAAACCCAGCAAAAGTCATAAGATACATGCCAGCACCCGCAAACTAACTTGACATACTAACTGTAATCGTGTCAATATATTAAAACAAATTCACACAGATAAAAAATGTGTAAATCAAAAATTACAAGTATCTGAAATTCCATCAATTAATCTAGTTTAAATGTGAGGGTGTAATAAATCTTATTGGCAATAATTATTTTGATCCTTAGATATTGTTATTTTTTACAATTTTCACAAGTTCCATATAGGAATTCAATATCTTATTTTCATAGCAATGTACATATAGCTTGACAATTTGAGTGAATGAATACGTTGGAAATTCCGTACCCTTTAATGGATACAGCATCCATGTGTAGGTATTCTAGGTATGTGCTTAACTTTTATATGCAGTAACACCAATATACATGGTCAAGACAATTGTAATTTTTGTAATAATATAACTTATGCTAAAATTATTATTGCCGAAAAAACGAATGTTAGCTGTGTATTCATATCACATACCATTGAAGTTATGTACATAGCATTAAATGCTAATACTGGAACAATTAATTTTATTTTTTGCATCATTGGAAATAGTACCTACTATTTTTATTCAGAGAAAGTTGATGAAAGTTCAATTAGGTCAAAATCGAAAAAAACGTGAAAGCATAACGTAAAAAGTATGAAATTATGACTTTTTCTAATAATGTCCTAATTGACAAATAATTTGAATTTAGACATGCAATACATGCATGCATGTTTGCCAAGATATCTCCATTAGTATTGGAGATGTATTGCATGTTTGCATGTAAGTAGAAGACAAGAAGTTCTGTACCTAGACTTCGGTTTACTTTGCTTACAGTGCTTATTTTCTGCGTCGCAGCTAAACCGCTAGCTACCGGTTAAAGCCAAGTACCTTTGCATATTAATTACCTGTTTCTCTTACTACTTCAAAAAGAAGTGTTAAAAATTGGTTGCATAACATTGTTTTAAGAGCACTTTTGCATAAATATTAAATACCCTTTGAATACACGACAGTTTTTCAAAAGATACAGTTATAATCTAATATAATACACTTATTGGAGATAAAAATTAAAACAAACGTGAATTACCGTCGGTACTTTCAGCAGCTCCAGATAGTAAGTAAAGTATTACATACTCAACGTTTTTCATACATTGTATGCAATTTACAGTATACTAAGCAATATCCGTAATAATATGTACTGACAGATAACCTTGAAGTTAATAGTGCAAATACGTGTATAACAAATTGCGTAAGAAATAAAAGTATCTTTATTGACAAAAACTCTATTTCCTCTGATTGATTACATTACACTTTGAAAATATCTTTAGAGTATCCAATTGAAGTTGGATAATAAACATTAACTCACAAATGACAATTCATGTAGATACCTATTCATAAAAATATTCATATCTTTTTAATTTTTTAGATCAAATCCTTACATCAATTGTCATTCAGTAACTATGGCCTAGTTAAACTCGGTTGCCTGAAGGAGCTCACATGTTATCGATTTTTCTACCTATATATATGTAGCCTGTATATACCTACCGGGTGTGGTACACAAAAGCACAACAGTGTGAAGAAGTAACCTGCAAAAACAGAAGTTGTCTTACGCCTTCATCTTCGAGAAAATCTTATCTGAGGTATACTCTGCTTATAATAATGACCTACATAGGTATGTATTAATTCTCTTGAAACTATAATTGTCTGATTTGATGTTAGTATTAGTTATTGAAAAATTATTACAGGTAGATTAAAAAAGTTCTAACAAAAAAACAGGTCTAAAAGGAGTTGACATGGTGCGTCCATTTCCTCCTGTTCCTCCACTTGAGGACTATGGACATTTGACAGAGAAGCAGCGTATGCTTGCTGGCTACCCATATCGAGAAACAGACCCCGAATTACAAAAGGAAATGGGGAGGGCCAACAGAATCTGTCGTGAATTCAATGACTGTGAAAGCGAAGATGAAGCGAAACAAATTAAACTCCTTAAAGAATTGTTTCACCCTTCCTGTCGAGATAAAACATTTAAATGCAGACCGAACTTGAGAGTTGCATATGGCTATAACATTTCGGTGGGTAACAACCTTCAGATGAATGCAGACTGCTGCTTACTAGATTGTGCTCCCATCACGATTGGAAACAATTGCATAATGGCTCCCCGTGTACAAATCTACACAGCATTTCACCCCCTGGACAGTTCTCATCGAAAAGACGATGACAATTATTATGAACTGGCGAAGCCGATTAAAATTGGTAACCAAGTATGTCTGGGTGCACATTCTATAACCTGTCCGGGTGTAACAATTGGCGACAATGTTACAGTTAGAGCTGGAAGCGTTGTCACGAAAGATATACCCTCTAATGTTGTTGTAGCAGGAAATCCTGCAAAAATCATAAGACAATTACCTAAACTACCACCTTAGCAAAAGCATGGTTAATCTCATGCACGGTAGCACAGAAATGTATTTATCGTAACCTAAAGTGCAACAATGTTTGTAATTCACATATAGTACCCAAGTCCAAGTTAATTGCTCCCCAGTCAATTGTCCGAGAAATTTGGAAACGTACACTAGATGTTTTGGGAGTTTATTTGATAAAAAGCTGTTTTGGGCTTTATAACATTTTGCACCCCGAAATAAAATTCTGTATACGAATAATGACATTGCAAGATGAGAAATAAATTGTACAGGAAGCGGTAGCTATATTTTATTGTTTTAATTTTGCGTTTACAATTAGGTACAAATCGATGAGTTTAGTAATCGAAATTTGGTATAATTTTATGATCTTCTCGACACCATATGGCATCTCCTTCTCGGGTATGGTGACGAATCCATTGATTAACATCTTCGAATTGAGATACAAATCACATCAAATTATTACTTCTAATTAGATTACCTATACATTTAGATTGTATTAGAATATGCAGGGCAAAGGTTACCTGTTACACGTGTGTAAATTCCTGGTCGATCTTTTCGGGCACAACCTTCACCCCTACATTTCATTGTAAAATATTAGTACATAGGCTCTAGATATGTATACAGAGCACAAGGCATGATAAGATAAGTTTCGACCACAAAATTAAGGTATTAAATATCGTAAATAATCAGGTAAAAGAAGATTTTGAATGCGTATTGTATCTTAAAACTTTAATCTCACCATGAAACTATTCCCACTTGAAATAATTGCGCTTTGTCACTTTTTTTGCGAGAAATGAGTGGACCACCAGAATCACCCTTTTTGAATAAAAATATTTTCATGATTCAAAACTTTGAATATACTAATATTATAATCTATACTGTATTTCTAATTTTTACCATGCAAGCATCTCGTCCTCCTTCTTTGAATCCAGCACACATCATTCTGTTAGAAAGGTCGAAGTCCATCATATCCGCACATACTGCGGTGTCGAGAATAGGAACTTTCAATTTTTGAAGTATCCGTGTAGTACTTCCAGCAACTTCGTCTGGTTTTCCCCAACCTGATACTACGGCCTTAGCCCCCTTGTATTGGTTATGATCACCGATTTTTGGCAGACAAATAGGAGCTATACCTAAAGTCTTCAAGTCCAATTTCTTTTCCAGACGCAGTAACGAAACGTCATAGTCGTACCTGATTTAAGAATTCCAATCACATTGACACACAGTCGGTATGTACTTTTGCATAATAGGAATATACCTTAGAATATTGCAAACTTACTTTTCTGTAAACAAAGGATGGGTTATGATCTGTTTTACTTTTAATCTTAATCTTCCTTCTTCATCATCGGATGTGTTTTTATTAGTCCACCCATGACCCCGTATAGATCCCTGTTCTCTAATTAAGACAAATTGAGACAATGTGCTTTTATAATCTTTAAGATGTTTAAATACTAATGATATGGTATTATCTGTAGGTAGTGCTGCATAAAATAATTATATTATAACAAAGCAGAGCATTTGAATCCTACCCTAAGGCAACATCTTTCCAGTCTGGCATCAGAGTAAAGTCAAGTATGTAAGCATGCAAAAGTACTTCTATATTTTCAGGAGGTGTTTGTTGGAACCAGCTGCAATGTGCTGCTGTTAATATGAATCTTTAAGCAGAAAACCGAGTCAATTAATCCAACCGTTATAGAATAGTACATAGGATTCCTTGTGAACAATTGCATAATGGTAACCTGCTTCACCTATCATTTATAAGAGATGCACCACAAATCGGTCCATTTGTCCCCACTGGCACAATGGCTACTTGCCATGGAAATTCATTCTGACGTGTATTTTCACCATTGACTATTCTGTCGTCTTTGCTGTCGGTTTGAAGTCCACAGACTTCAACCAATTTCATAAAATTGAGCATATTATACTACCTTAATATGGGATCGTTAACAATAAGAGACGAATAATTGAAAAAAATATCAGAAAAATGGCTTTACCACAGCTAACTTCTTGCTTGGGTGGTCTCAGTACAACCGGTAGGGGTTTAGCCTTTTTACCATGACCACATTGAACAGAACATTTAACTCCTTGCTTCTTTCCAACATAAGAAATGTACAAATCTCTTCCTCCCTTGCTGGATTTAATTGGTTTCTTCCATTTCTTCACCTTGCCACAGAATACAGCTTGTCCGCCTAAACCATCGCTTATCTTCAGATACTCTTCATCACATTCATCCGAATCCCGAATATGAATGTCCTTACAATGGATTTCCGGTCTGCATGTGGCAGACCCCTTAAGGTTCAAGATCGATTGCAATAAAAGTTAATCAAAATTAATTATTCTGGTAATATAAGGCAAACATTTTATGTTAAGTGCGAAAGAGATAAAATGTGTACAATTATGTCCCATCTGCAAACTGGCTCTTGTGGAGAAATCTTGACCTTCTGTTCCTTTTCTAAATCGTATGTTCTCTCACATTCCTCTGTATAAATAAGAAGCAAATATTCAGCAATGACATAATAATACACGAGATTTTTAATGAATATACAAAACACCCGATGATAAGAATATTCTTTGTATTTACTCATAGGTCGAGGTGTAGCTTCCGGTTCACCTTGCTCAGGATTGTCATCTGTCGACTTTCCTTGAGG
>JAQFYB010007516.1:0-10747 GCA_034694085.1 Pogonognathellus longicornis
CTTCGACTTTATCTTATTTTGCTAAAGTCGAAAAAGTTGAAAAAGTAAAAGTTGTGAATATTGAGTGAGCCTAATATGTATTTGAATATATATTATACAGTAGAAATCTATACCACTTCATAATAATATTAAAACATTCCTCTGTGAATTTCCTGGTTGCGTTCACACACACACAGCAATTAATGCATATTATATTATAATCTTAAATACTATCCCATGTTACACAAAATATGAGAATTTACTAAAGTGTCATGCCATAAGAGGAATTTTTAGAGCGCATAATGCAGCCGCAATTCAATTACCATTTATATATAACTTACCTAGATATGTCATGTTATATTTATATTATTATAGCAATTACTAACGGCTCTTATTAAAAAAGATCTTACCTAATTAAGAATGGTTTATTAGCGTATATTTGTTCATGTTCCCCCTTTGTAAATTGACTTTTACATAAATATAGACCATAAGCATAATACATACTACCTATGACAAATGGTTAAATACAGATGCAGATATTACAGTGAATTTAATTAATAATGAAATGAGTCATATTTAATTGCTGAAGTAGGCGTTAGCTAAAAGGCACATTGGTAGTTTAGTTCACACACACAAATACATACTGTACAAACACAAATTACAAAGGCAAAATTAACAGTTTATGTTTATGTAAAGAGGTATGAAAAGTTATTATCACGTTGATTAGCACATATTATAGCATACCTAGTCAAACGTGTACGTTCAAACGTTCAAATAAACATCCTTACTCCTTTATGATCTAGTAAAGCCATGACCGCCTCTTATTTTCGTTTTCATGATATGATTGTCAATGTCACGAGAGAACACGACTGTGTTCATGACCAACATAAATATACTTCCATATAGGTATCGCTATACATTTTAACTGTTGAATCATGCATTAATTGAGATCATTTCTCTTTAGATAACTAATAAGCAGAAAGAGCTCCAACAAAATGAGTTCGCCGTTTGAAGCCATGCCAGTGTCCAATGAAGAATACGACACAGTTGAATACTGGAACAAACGATATCAACTTGAAGATGAATTCGAATGGTGCAAAGAATACATAGGGATAAAAGAGCTTTTAAATAAACACATACAACGCAGTGACTCTATTCTCATGCTAGGTAAGCTAACTTTAAAAAACACGTACGATAACTGCAAAACAGATATGTGTCAAACAAAATACAATGTCTTAGATGTCTTCGCAGGACTCGTGATGTTAAATCTATTCCCTACGTACTTCAGACAACAAATTTTATTTAAGATTTATTAGTACTTAATATTTTTAAGATTTGCAAATGTATATTATATTGTGAATTTTATTTAGATTGCAAATTGATATGGATTTTTGATGATTGTTTACTTTACTTTGAACACACTTTTTTACAAGTCTTCTAAAAAGACTGAACGCAAGAAAATATGAAATGCTTCAATTTTTGTATGAAGGCTGATTATTCTTTTATACTTTTATAAATGCCAATACATTTTGTTTAGTGAAGGTATTTTCTCCGGGCTTTCTATTTTGGCGTTTTCTTTTTTTTCTGTGTTTTCTCAATATTTTCTCTTTTGTCTCACATTCGGTGCTTTCTCAATGGAATGCTTTCTCTGGGAAGTCGCTATATCTATTAAGGTTAGAAATTTGTGACTTTTAATTACTAATTAGAATAGACTTCACAGAAATAGTAAAAAATTTGACGGGAGTAATCAATTATTGTTAAAATATGAGTAATCAGTAATTAATTTTACACCATATTTACAGAAAACTTTAATTTAATCAACCTGTTATATGTAGATGAAACGTTAATAATTGCTACGTTAATAGAACTCATGAGGTCTAAAACTATTTCTAGATAGAATTAATAATTTTGCATGCGTAAACTTACTAGTAGTCAATGTAAACAACACGTATTTAGAAAATCTGTATTTATTCTCATGAACCTTGGATTATCGTTAGACTCTTTTTGGTGCTTTCATATTTGTGTTAATACACAAGCGTAGAATAAGAATGTGTACTTTCTAAAACTATTTTACTTTATGATTTACTATACGTATGACTCAACACTCATTTTGTTTAATTTGGCAGAGACGGAACTCTCAATCTTTGTTTTAGTAATATGAATAGAGCAAGTCTAGTAGTATACTTTAGTGTTTAAGTTATATGAAGGAAGATATGTATATAATAAGGAATAAAGAACAAAAAATTCGGATTCTTGAAACCATATGTTGTTTCAGGCAATTCTAAAATTACATTAAGGCTGATCCCTGCTCCGGGTTAAGAAACTTTTGTTTAAACAAAGTATTTGTTTTCTTTCACAGGATGTGGAAACAGTCTTTTGAGTTCTGCTATGTATGAAGACGGCTATCATTCCATTACAAATGTTGACTACTCTCCGGTAGTTATTTCCAAAATGTCTTCCAAATTCCCACAGATGAAATGGATAGAGATGGATATGCTGAACCTTACATTCCCCGACTCTACTTTTGATATTGTTATCGAAAAAGCTACACTGGATGTTCTTTTTGTAAATGAGAAAAGCCCTTGGAGCGTTTCAGAGGAAGTTTCTAACAAAGTCGACAATGTTCTTAAGGGAGTTTCTTCTGCCTTAACAAAACCGAATGGGAAATTTATTTCTATCACATTCGCCCAGCCTCACTTTCGCAAGAAACATTATGAAAAGTTTTGGTCTGATTGTAAATATGAAACATTTGGTGATGGCTTTCACTACTATTTTTATACAAATGCGGGTAATAAATAAAGTTTATTTCGTTGTACTTGATTCATGAATTGTTTTCAATACTGTTAACTGTAAGTGAATTTCTTACTGGAAATTTTATTGTCATTTATATTTATATATAAACTTGTAAAGTTTGTAATTCTAAATGAAATCGGTGACAAAAATGCACCTGCTTCCATCGCCTTGTCTAACGAGACACAAGTCTCCCGTATCTAAATATGATACATCAAACCCGCCGTTATTAGCGTGATACAAATTAGAAGTCAAACACTCTAGTGACAAAACTCTTCTATCGGATATCTTAATCGGTTGTCTTTGTGACCGGTTAGATTGTTGTTGGTGACTTGTGAGTTGACTGATAACAGTCGGTTGATTGTTGTGGTGAAGCCTTGGCCGCTTCCGATACATCCGTTGATGCTTGTACTCAACTGTAGCTGTGGCTTGTTTGGTGTCTGTTTTACTTGAGGGGTCCATCTCTGTGATGAGGTCAAGGTCATTCATTGACAACGATGTAAGCTGATATGGCTGTGAGGGAGCAGGAAATTGAACATTTTGGACATGAGGTGTGTAAGGTTGCATTGGTATCCCGTAGGACGCTTGGTTCGAATTCTTGTTTAAAGTGAAAGTTCTTGGGTTAAACTGTGGTGGATACACATGTGTCGTTGGTAATGCATGATGAAACTCGAAGTCATCGTTAGCAACAGTTGTTACCGAGGCACAGCGCTGGTGGTAATACTTCTTACTGTCTTCATCGTCATCACCATCCAAAGAAACCTAAAAATTGCAAAATACATACTGGTTAGGTTACAATGCAAAATTATTGAGCAATACAAACTTGGCATGAACGGAATGTGCAAATCTGACGCGTTAGTTTCATCGTTAACCTGCCATAATCAATATACATAATTTACTAAATAGTACTGCCGTTGTTTACACTTTCATTAATCATTCTAGCAATCCTGCTGCATTTATTTGGCTGCATACTTAAATTATATCTTAAATGTACGAGATCTTGTCTCTGTCTGTGTAATTTAGTACAAAATTATTTGCTCGTTAGTCCATAGTTGTAAAATCATGGTCATTGGGATATCTAGTCATCTACTAACTACTGCCTTTAACTCATTGTGGATTTATTTGCATAACGTTAATGATATATTTTTTCAAGAGCGTATTTTTCCACCATTAGTTTACAATTACTCGTTACATCCAACGACATAATTATTGTTGGTTTGTCATTAGTGTCCAATTCAGAACACTTGTTACACTACTTAAAATGACTTTGCCCATGTTAGTTCAGAGTTCAGGCGCCAATAAATCTGCATTATTTGTACTGTTGTATGTATATCGGTGAAAGCAATGTCCATTCTAAAGCTTGCATACACAGAATAGACACTGGATAAGGAATACATTCACTTGAATATTAATTAACATTTAAAATGACGAAATATACGACAAATCATGTTGGTGTGTACAACTGGTAGCAATTCTAGTAAACTAAATAAATTGAACTGGGTATGTAAGAAATGAGTAAAATAAAAAATAAAGCATTGTGAATGGTTTTGTATGCCAAACCAAAGCTTACCTGATCAATACTGGCGGTGGCAATGCTGTCAAACTCGTTACTGAGAGACATGTAGATATTTGTGCTATCAGATGATGGCATATCTATATATGTGACGAAAAAAGACATATTAGGACTTGACTAATAGTTAAAAGAGATACTTATTTTTAAGTAATGAAATTGACTCATTGTGGTGGTAGGTACATAACAAAATAACAACACAATCCCATTATATTATTACCTAGTGCAAATAATGAATTGAATAGAAATAGGATACAAGTAATGACATTACAAAACAGGATACAAAGAATAATATTTGCGACCTTATGAAATTCAAGATTTACAAAGTCACTTTAACATACTTAAGTAGTATTTTGTTTGCATTGTACTACATAGTAAGAGACACAAATTATTTTCTATTGTGACTTTCTTTTGTTACCTGCAACGGGACATCCCTTTGGTATATGTATAGTCAATAGTTAGGTTAGATAAGTAAATTGTATACAGTGATGCGAATAAATTATGAGTGAAATGCGTAGTGAGTGACAAAACTGATTTCAGAGAAGTGTACAAGAGCAACATACCGTTTCCTAAGACTTTGTTTGGTGCTGAGGAGGCTGCAGCCACCGCAGCGGCAGTGAGGCTTGCAAACAAAGATCCATTGGTAATGGGAAACTTATTGTTCTTGTATTCCGAAGCCGATCCGTCTGACATCTTTGATTGCACAACCATTGTGTTATTATTCAACAAGTAAGGACTCGGATAGCTTTTCTTAGTGTTCACTGTGGTAATGTTTGTCAGATTCGGTTGAAAAAGCTGCTGAAAATTCCGTTGTTTTTGCTTTTTGCACTGAAATATCCATGTTGGGACTATGGAATCAATGGTAAGTAGAATTAGAAGGATAGCTAAGCCTTCAATTACTTGACCCCATAAAAGAATATTCGTCACTGGCCAGTTCAAGGGAAGGATAGACGAGCTTAAGCTAACATTTGTGTTCCAAGTGTTCATCATGTACGTGGAAAATGTTGTTGATGCCTATAAAACATTTCATGCATTTTACAATAATCAACATTCCCACATAAATACATCACAAGAATAAATACTTTGTATATATACATAAATAAGCATACAAATGAAACTGAAAACGAATTAGGAAAATGAGTCCTTTCATATACAGTTTCAAACTTCATTCATAACTAAAAGTACATACAACAAACAACTTTCACACAAAAACGTTTCGGTTGTTCCATAAACATGGCATACGACATAAAATAGAAACTATGAACAATCGTTTCCATGTAGTGTGTACTTGTAGTAGTAAATTGTAGCTAGTTAGTTAGCAATGAAGAAAAAATGCATTGACTTGACATTTTAACGAAGGTGGTTTATTACACTGCAGCAGATAAATAATTTCAATGCAACACAGCGTACATATCTGAAATGCACATCTTTGCTCAAGATTAAAAATGCTGATGGCAAAAACACAAACATACACTACACACATCCATCTCAAAGTTTATTGGTGAGTCCATCAAGAATCAAGCCCGAAAAATAACTTCTTGATTGTTTCTTTCAAAACAAAGATAAGTCATGTTGGCATATCATGTACTTTACAAGCATCTCATGGGAGTCCGTTTAATTTAGATTTACACTAATCTTTATTGGAAACAGCTGCAAGGTATGTACTATATATCTTATTATACTCATTGCAGCCATGCCATGCTGTCACTATCGCTATAATTGAAGAAAAAATTATGGCGAAAGAGTGTGAGCTTAATAAAGAGCTGAGTGTTGAAGTATAGTATACTTAGTTAGTATTTGTATGTGTAGAGTTTGTATTTCTAGTTAAGCTATAGGCACTGCATTAAGTTAGCAAATAATTAGGCTGTGACAGAGAGCTAGTAGTATGGTGTGTTAGTGTATACCTATCATACACGCCTGTCTATTATTGTGAACGCGTTCTTGTGCAGTGCTTTAAAGTGAAAGTTTTTTCCACTCATCATTTTGTAAGTTGTTCTTATCATCATCTTGCTCTAATCATTGGCAGCTAAGAGTCATACAGTACGGCTGACGCTGACACTGTATTTAAGATAATTGAACCAACTAGCATAACTCTATTTAACCAACAATATTGCTATAATAAGTAAACTCAGTAGCTGCACGTTTTAGCAATAATATTGTATACAATACAGAATACACACTAGACTGGCTCCTTCTGTTGTATTAAGAAATTGCGACCAGTAGATTTATATTGCGGTGGTGTGTATGTAGCATTAGTAGAATTCTTGTAATTTATAGTTAAAAGTTAGCTAGGTAGGTATGTAAGTAGCTGCACTGAGAATAACAGTATGACTGTTACGCTGAAGTAGTCTAAAGGGAGTTTTCATTTGTTTGAGAAGAGAATGCTCATTTTAGTGTTTAGTGTTAGTAATAATAGACATATTACACTGAGATTCATAATAACATTATTTTATAGCTGCTGTCTGTAAGTAAGTAGGGATTGTAAGTACATAAATGCTTGTGATCGGGCTAAGCTGAAAGTTGAAAGGCTGCATGTTCTCTAATTTTTTCTCACGTGCATATATCTGTATGTATACTGTAGTGTAATAAACATAAAAGCTAGGAGATGTATGTATACTTGTATTGTAACAAGAGTATGCATCATTATGGGATCATCTCACTTGTGACACATGTATTTAAGGATTTTTATGAGTTCTGTGTAGCTAGCATTAAATTATTTAAGAGTTGGTGTATATCTACATTGCATTCTTCATTTTACACACTGAAAGAACTGTTTGGTGAAGTCCAATTATGATTTCACTTAGAGATAGTGATAGTAGTTTGCAATTAAAGAAAGAAAACAGTTGTGTTGGATGAAGTAGGAGATGCTCGACTCACCAACAGAGGAATATGTGTAAATACAATTGTGAGGACGAGGAGACCCATGGAAGTAGGTTCACGATGATAATTGGCATGATCTTTTTTATTTTGGTCAATCAGGATTTTATTTTTGTGTTGTCGTTGCTCTGCTGGAGGTAAATGACTGAGAACAGCCTTGGCTTTGTGGCCCGGGGTGGAGAATTGCAGAATAACTGGGTTATCAGTTGAAATGCTTGAAGACGCAGTGGAAGTATTGGACAAACTGGGTGTCAAATCCAAAGGTAGATGTTTCCGTATTCTCCTATGTTTATGACGACTTTGTTCCAATTCCTTCTCTCGGCTGCCCGATGCACAACTGCAACAGGATGCTTTCCATATTGCAAACAACCCAGCAACGACAATGATCGTGTGAACACCAATGTAAAATATGACGAACTTCAAATCGAATTTAAATGGAATGAACGTGCATTGATCAAACGAGTACGATGGGGATCCTTGCCAACTGTTGTCTGTAAGTAGATCAGGACTGTTCAGCGTAAGGAGTGCTGCAAATCCAACTGTGCAACTTAATATGGCGAGGACACCTATGTGATATCGTATATGATTTTTGCGTATGTAGAGTCTGTACTCGAATTTACTCGAGAACAGCCACCGGTCGATTGCTAAGGAAATGATTGTCGCTCCTTTGAATATAGGGATTGAAATAAAAAACCACAACAGTCCCGTGCATATTGTATCACCGGTTGACTTGGAAGACAATTTGATGAGCGATAGAATCGAGTAAATGAATCCAAGAAATTGTTGTAGTACACTTTGGCTGAGAATTGACACAAGAAATATGTCTATGGTTGACCACTGACGTCTTCGACAGTGGAACACGGCTAGCGTCCATGTTGTAAGCAAAAGTATAACAGGTGCAGACGCAGCTAAGGCTATCCAACTATATGTCAATGGAGGTGGCATTGCATTGCACTTAACATGGAGAGTAATCCCAGAGTCTTAATAACTTGATCGAATGAGTCCACGTTGGTCAAATTGGTTGGCGAAATGCGAGTCGTCGTCTGAAACTTTGGTTGGGATTGCCACATCCTAAAACAAAAAACATTCCTCTGTGAATTTCCTGGTTACGTTCACACATCGGCAATTAATGCATAATCTTAAATACTATCCCATGTTACACAAAAAATGAGAATTCACTAAAGTGTCATGTCATAAGAGGATTTTTTAGAGCGCACAATGCAGCCGCAGTATTCAATTACTATTTACATATACAAACCCATGCAAAAATGTATCTCTCTCTGTCTCTCATGCACTACACTTTGCATAAGGGATCATTAACTGAACACATTATGTACGTAGGTACTTTTAAATAAAAACTGATGTGTATACACAATAATATTATACTTTTATACATATTTTATATACCGAAGCACTAAATGTAAGTAAGTAACTATGTACGTGGTACATTTCTGTGTAGCTAATAACGTTGCACATATTTATCAGTGTATATAGTACGTACGTACAAATAATGGCAGCCTTAGTACCTGTGACCAATTGCTAAGCGTGTTATGTACTAAATGTGCAACCTCACAAGTCACAACATAACTAACTAATGCATGAGTACCTACTACCTTGTAATTTTAATTCCACCAACACATTTATCTGTGTGTGTAATGTGTAATATAATAAAATAACCTTCTTTGGAATTATGATTAGCATGTATGTAGCTACCTACCTACATAGTATCTTGAAAATTAAATGAATTCATAATAACAAATAAAAACGTAGCAATATACATCATTAGTTGCATAGGTGCAAAATACGTAAAACATTGACCATACAATGCGAAGACATGAACTAGAGATAAATAAATTACATTCTTTGATTTTAATGATGTGTGCAAAATATTATTCTGTGTACATATTGTGTTTTTACACAGGAGTTGTTTTAATTTTCATTAAAAGTTACATACCTAGGTAGCTACATCATTTTGAACATTCAAAGTTAAGAGTCTACTAAAGAATGCCTTGAGGTATGCAACAAGTGTACTATTTTTGTAGACTTCTTGGGTGCAAGACGAGTTTGATTGTAAGAAACCTACCTATAAATTATTACTGGATTTATTAACATAAAATGTGGGTTTGTAATGAAGTTGATCCATTCAGTTTTGCATTGGACTTGATTGCAGTGTTGTGTTTGTTTGTGTATCTACAGTAGTGGAAATTATATTATTGTTGTACATATAGGTACTTAGTATTCCTCTAATTCCTATTCGATTCACCACGAACGATCTTCTTCACAAAGAACAGTTAAGTCATCGCATGTAACATGGAACTGCTTTTTTGCTAACATTAAGAAGATACTCTGCATACATCAAGATATGGGTTACACCTTCTACTTGTACTAATGGTTCCAAATAATACGTTAGATAAGGATTTAAAGACAAGATGTTTTAAAAATATGTGTTATCTGGAAAATTAATGAGTATGTAGAATTGAATAAAATGCATGGTATACCTACGGTGTACATTTGTAGGGTG
The DNA here is from genome assembly GCA_034694085.1 of Pogonognathellus longicornis. Lineage (NCBI taxonomy): Eukaryota > Metazoa > Arthropoda > Collembola > Entomobryomorpha > Tomoceridae > Pogonognathellus > Pogonognathellus longicornis. Next base: position 9,738 of record JAQFYB010007516.1, read on the forward strand.
AATTGAGGTTGTTTTTAAATAGACATCCGCGTATGTACAGAATATAAGTATTTAGATTTACTAAATGCATTATAATGTGCGTATTTCGTCGATGATCTCGAAGAGGATGTATCTGAGTATTTAAGCAGGTTACATACAATCGCACTTAAATACATGACAATCCACAATTCAAATTGCCTTATTGTTGTGGCTGTGTGAATCTCTTTGGCTAAGAAGCCAAGACTGATCTTCAGTGTTGTCGACTTGGCTCTATTATTATTGTGATGTTTTATATATTGTATGAGCTGAGCTATTCCTCATGCACTACACTGTTGTATGTATAGCTAAAGGCTTCATTAATATTGTTTTTCTATGTACGAGCTCGTCATCAGCATTACACTTTTGAATACACGAAGTTGATGCACTGTACATACAATAATGCAAGGTAAAGTCTTGTTCTTTTCAGCTATCATTACTCCTATCATATTCTATCTGCTTGGCTTTGTACTGTCAATACTACATTTATTCTTCTGTGTGTAGAATATACCTCTAGTTTCAAGATAGGTGGTTGTCCTTATGTGTTGTGTGTGAGTGTGTGTGTAGTTCTAGCTTTAAGCCTAAGTCTGTGTATAGTATAGCTTTGTGTTATCACGAGTTCTTCAATATTCATGCATGTACACTGAAATCAGTGTAAAAAGACTGTATGCTCATATATGAGTCTATCATTACATTATTACTCCTTGGCTAGGTTGCATATTAAAGCGTAATTTCCTATTGAAGAATGTATTTTCCTTCAGGGCATTTCACTTCAAATGTTGATGTTGTTTTGTAACACCCAAGGTCGCTTGAGAGCCAAGCTCGTTGGATACTAGTCAGTGTATTGTATGTGATGTGATGTGTATGACCAGTTTCTTGAAAGAAAATCTATCTATTCATCCTTAGCATTCCACAACACTGTTTCGAGCAGCTCTTCTAGAGTTTGTCTTGTCGTAGTGTGTAGTAGTATTAGAATTGGAATAATCTTACGGAGC
>JAQFYB010007517.1:0-10747 GCA_034694085.1 Pogonognathellus longicornis
AGTGGAAAAAACTTTCACCGCCCCTTCCACTTCCGGTGACAATATCTTCCCCATTTCTGAATGTAAATTCATAAAAAATTGCTCACACAATAAAAATATGTACAGGCTAACTTTGTGCCCGTTTTCACCATCTCAAACCACTTCTAAATATCTTAAACTCGTAACTGCAAACTGTTTTTCTTATCTGTAAGCACCTATTGTATAACCTTAATATTCATTAAGTGCCGTGTCTACCATATGGCCCTTTTTGAACGAATTAAATTATTTCTCTTGACTGGAGAATAAAGTCAAAATTTTGGCTTCATATTATTGTAGCTATATAATTGGTCTTTCATAATGTACTTTCAGTTTTTTTGAAAAATTTTAAACTGTAGAAATGCGATTCTTCGAAGAATTGCATTTCTACAGTTGATTCGCATTTCTACAGTTTCAAATTTTTCAAAAAACTGAAAGTACATTATGAAAGACCAATCATATAGCTACAATAATATGAAGCCAGAATTTTGACTTTATTCTCCATGCAGTCAAGAGAAATAATTTAATTCGTTCCAAAAAGGCCATAGAGGTAGACATGGCCCTTAACATTAATATTATAATAATATTTTATCCTTAGCACCAGTATTTAATTATTTCGCTTATAATTTCATCGTAATGACTAAAGCCAGCCAGGTCATTTTTTATTATTGGGGAAGTACAATTTAATTTCCTCCTTAATCTTATTTATTGACCTGGCAGTTCTAATGTTGTCCGGCAGAGCAAGCCATTCTTTTTTTATTTGCTCAGTAAATAATTTCGAACCATGCGATTTAGATATTTTTTGGGATTGTATTATATGATATAACTGTAGTTCTTATTTCTTGTTGACAATGTTGTTAAGTTTTCTGTGTTGATTTTCAAATTTTCTGTAAAGTATTTTGGACATGTGTTATTGAACAATGTATACGCTATCTTTAACAATTCATTTTTGTAGAGTTGGGGTGGGAAGTACCATTTTAGTTTTGTTGTAGTCTGCTCTTTAACCTGTTCAAGTTTTTCTTTTCTAGTACATATCTTCCTGCTCGGCGAATTACATTTATGTATAATAAATATTAAGTATTAGTAGTAATATATAATATAATTATTATAATAAGTATAATAATTACATTAATGTGTATGGAGACATGCACGAATTAACTAGATTGGTATTGAAACGTAACTGTATATAGTAGGAAGTTGAACGAATGAAAGAATGAGTGAATATTGAAAATGACAGGCAAGTTGAATTAGCAATCTATAGTTTAGTTTAAGTCCAGTTTAATGTTACTCTTCACTCCTTAAACACTAGTTGCTCCTTTCTAGTCGTTCTCTACTCTGGAGAACTTGTTGAGTTGTGGGGAGTGGACAACATTGTACGTCCATACCCCTCAGTCAAGTAATCAAGCGTGTTTCATTCTCGATTGCAAAACTGTTAAACCGTTGAATTAAATTTCCAAGCTTTGCCAAATCAGCCCTTATTCGTCAAAAGACATATGGCATAGCACAATTTCTAGATAAAAATTAGAAGAAAATATGTTATGTTAAAAATATGTACCAGAATAATTGATTATTATTAATTATCATCTTACTTTTTATACAATTACATTTAATTGTAAACTTGCCCGAATAAATTCATCAGGTGGGACAGATGCTGAACTTTACCGAAGTAGAAAGGGTTATTTTGCAATCATCTTCAAGCCATTTGTGATATAGATCTCAACTTTACCCATAAATTTGCACGATGGTACAGATCAGCTCATGATGCCCGTATGTTTGATAATAATCACATCAAGTATCAATTGGAAGTTCTATTTCCACTATCTTATAGAAGTCTTCCAAACAGGAATTATCTATTTATAATTTACAAATACATAAAAAGTGGGAACTTGCTGCAACGGGTTTGTCGAAGCAGCCCTATAGCACTAACATTTCCGTCAATTTTAGAATTTTCACAAGGTTTTGTATTAAAAAATATTTGTCATTTTCAATTTATCCATGTTAGCCTTTTGTGGCCATGCAGCCGACTGGGCAAACACAGTTTAATCTAGTAAAAATCGAACTCAGCTTCGATTGTATTGATAATAGTAAATTTCTAGCAATATAGTCTATGTTGATATTGTGATATACAACATGCTCGGATTGAGTACGAACCTTTGATGTGTCAATGTTTGTTAAAAGTGTTACCAAGGCAAAATATACTTTGGTGCCAACCTGGTAAGTAGACTTTATGTCTTTGTTAGGTTGTGAAAGCTTTTAACTAGGTATTGCGCCGCAGTCCACTTTCTAGTAATACCAGGAAATCGCCTGAATTGAACTTACATTGTTTTGACGGTATTAAATTTTTAATAATATTTCTGTTGTAGATATTGTAATACACTACTTGTTCAGATTGATTACGAGACTTTGATATTTCCATGTATTAAAAGTATAGCCAAAGCAAAATTTTCTTTGGCGCCCACTTAATAAATGGACTTGTTGTCGGCGATTGTTAAGTCTGTTAAATCGTAAGCATTGAACTATTAGGCCACATCCCACCTTTTAGTAATTCTAGAAAATTGTCTGACTAGAATTTACATTGTCTTGACGGTCTTAAATTTTTACTAATGCTGCTGATGTAGATATTTTAATATAAATAACGAAGCTTCGTTGTTTCCATGTTTGTTAAAACTGTAGTCAAGGCAAAATATGTTTAGTATAATGCAAACTTAATAAATTTACTTTATTCCATAGTTTAAGCTTTGAGGTATTAAGTCGCACTCCACCTTTTAGTAATACTAGATAATTGCCTGAATAGAACTTACATTGTTTTGACAGTCTTAAATGTGTAACCATGAGTCAAGCTTTGATATTTAGCTTTTATTTAAAATTGTAGCCAAGAGAGAGTATAAATATTCTTTGGCACCAACCTGGGACTTTTAAGGAGGTATACCTTCTCTCAATTAAATCAGACATCCCGATTATTAAGCAAACGTAAAAATCAAAAATACTAGTTAAAAATGTTGCCCACAATTGCGTTTAATGTTTTGGATAAAATTTTCTGGATTGGGTGTCGTTTCCGTTTATTGCCTTTCAAGTGGAATAACAAAACGAGAAAACTAGTTGAAATAAAGGGGTGTCAACGAATTCCATTCTTCGTCATTAAATTTATTGGTTTGGTTGTTCGATCCTTGGAGATTATATCGCTTATTCTGTCTTATACTAACCCACAAAGCAAATTGAAGGTGTCCCTAGAAGCAAGATCCTTTCACTTTGCCTATTGCAGCACTTTCGCCATTATTATTGTGTGTCAAATCAATACGATGCTGTACGAAAAGGAACTGCTGGCGTTCGTCAATCAATACTTCTTTTTGGATAGTACAATTGGTAAAATATCTCTCATATACCTAATCGTGAATCATGGATTTAATTTAAGTTCACTTGCTAGTTTAAAATCCTATACTTTTCAGGTCGGCAAATGGGAATTCCCAAATTTCAGACATTGCTTGTGAATGTCATGTCCATTGGAATGTCAGTGTCCCTTCTTCTTGCTGCTCTTACAACATACCCAGCATTTTTACTTTTACCTGACGAAATGCATATCGAGGAATTATTTATCATTGTACATTTGGGACTAGGAAATTACAACAACCTGTGTCGTGTTTACACAATTTGGACTTGTACCATATTACTTATAACCTTTTATAATGCTATGTTCTATTCGATCACGCTATTTAGTCTGGGATTGACCATAACAAGCTGGGCCAAAAAAATTTGGTAAGAATAAATCTAAAAATGAAAAAAAGATGATTAAATACCGTTTCAAACATCGTTGTTCTCAATAATTTCGGAAGATCAAAATAGAAGTAACACACAGCACATTAAAATGTTTTTACTATTCTTGTCACTTTATTTCAAAAATGTGAAAATAGAAAGACAATGCAACCACCCGCTTTTCAATACGTAACAACATGAATTATTCAAAGAGTTTGTCATAACATTATGTACTTGATAAATTAATAAAGTTTAATAAATGACATATTGCAATAAAAAAATTGTAATAGCTACAAATAATGTAATTTTTATGTTTGCCTTTTTCAGCTATTATCTCACTAAAATTTCCTCCCACACAAACAAAAAAGCCAGAAACTTAGGAATAAAGTGGGGAATGGACACATATCGAACCTTCAAGACCTTTTTCGGCATTTTCAACCTAGCCTGCTGTCGTCTACTTCTTCCCGGTGTTTTGTTCACGATGTCGCTTGTTGCAATTCTCAGTTTGTTTATTGTCATTCGTGTGGGACTTCGCCTCAATATATTGATATTGATGATATTTGGTTTCGCAGTTATAATAATTCTATTCATACTTTGGTTTGGGATGTGGTTGGCTAATACTATACACAAAATGTCAGCGGATATTGGATTAATTCCTTTTGCAAATAGCCCCTCACTCTCTCCACTTCAAATCAGGGAGTTAAAGACACTCCAACCTTTTACATTTGCCATGAATGATATTTTCGAGTGTCTTAGAAACAGCACTCTCATTTTCTACAGAGTGATATCCGACAACGTTATCACACTCCTCTTGTCTTTCAAATAGTCGGTGGAGATATATAATTTTATTCAAACTGAATTCATTGATATTCATTGTCGAAAAACATTGATGAAATTTGGCATTATTAAAAAAAAAGTATGAGTTTCTATTTATTTTTCCTTAAATATAAAAATAGAGAATCCAATTTTTATGTAATCCAAAATAATTGAATGACATACATTAAAGAACACATCACTAGAATGTTGTTAAATAAAATTCGTAGCTTTTATGTTGTGTGGTTTATTGTCTTTTAAATTGGAAGCATTTCGATACCTTATTTATGTTCTGCACTTTCTGTCGGTTCTTCTGCTGTTGGTGATCTTGTTTACTCGTTTTCTTGGTATCATAAGTGCTTAAATGCGCTATCATATCATTGCACATCAACTAAATCCGTATTCAATGAAAAATAATTATTTAAGGTTATTTTTGAATGATTTAAAAAAATAATCTTCATTTAAAATAATCAAATTTATTTCGTTAAGTCTCGATTACGTTAGCCACATTAACAATATTTATCCATGGCTAATTTAGGTACTGAGCTTGGAAAGCTGACAAAATTTAGTGACAAGTTCAGTTTAAATTTTGTATTCAAGAAATACAATACAAATTTACACAAAATGAGAATAATCGTTTGCCCATTTTTTAATAAATTCATCAAATTATTCTGTATTTGTCCTGTTAGGTTGCCAGTGCGATATGTTATCATTATATATTGACTGAATACAAAACCATCTACACAATATTCATCTTAATATTTTCTTTTCTCCGTTTTTTGCAGTTATGAAGGTATTTGTAGCCCTTATGATTTCCATTACAGTTTAAGTATAATATATGCATAATATGCTAAAACAATACAGCAACCGACGAAAATATAATACAAAATCAAACATTGCAAAATGTAGTTTTATTAACAATTTTTAGAATGGATTTTACGTATCTCGCTTATTGCAATTAAAATAATAACTGACAAAATGATGGTTTCATTCGACAATTATTAAGATGGTTTATAAAAATATTAAATAGTAAAAATACTACCCGATACTCAGGATCACTTGTATACTTTTACACTAATCACTTATTTTATAATCTCAAGGATTTACATTTGTTTTAATATTTATAAGAATTTAATATTAAGTAGGCATATACATTATGATGTTTGTAGCATTAACACCATTACGACAATAATTTTGTTATTAACGCTAACATGTCAGGATATTGCAATTGCAATCGTGTGAAATTACATGGGCAGAAAATGATTTACACGCATTTTTAAAACAACGACAATGTTACATTTGAATACCCTTGAAAGAATGAATCGGATAACTGATTTTGTCTAACTATGTGTTTTTAAATTATTATAATAAACTAAAACAAATACACGTAATTATGTTTAACGTATAAACGTTAGGAATAACTTCTATATTTTTTCAAAATCTTTAACTGTGGACGATTTTTCAACATGAGAGGGATTGTGAAAGTGCAGCACGAAAATCTGTTTAAGGGCCCACAATTAATTGTGTGTGATTGTTTATAAAATATTAATATTATTACTGTTTCTCACAGATTCTAAACAACGGACAAATAAGTTTAAAAATGAAATATTGCCTCAAAACTTTTCCATTTAGTCCATGCAACTATCAATTACTGTATTCGCACTTTTATGTGCAAAAAATCAAAGGACACCGATTGAATTCACAAAATAACAAAACTAGATATTAATAAGACATTTCATACATTTCTTAGTAAACACCATTGACTAAGAATTCATGAATTATTGTCTATTTTTAATACCAAATATTAATTTAACTATTTTATAGTTTACGTATTATTTAATTTATCTATTAACTAATAATGTTTCGTGGAGCACACGAGCAACACAAAGCATTCGGATTATTTTTCTTTATTCTTATATTCCTAACATTAGCCATACTACAGGATAATTAATAATATAGTTTCGCAAGTTGGGTCGGATTTATCAAAGTAGCTTCAGAGATAGGCATTACCGGTGTACAACATTATACTAGATGTGAAATACACAATATAGTTTTTACTATATATTTGTTCTGTGTGCTTCTGGAAGCGAAGATTATGCTTGGCTGTTAGCCAGTGATAGAATAATTACGGGATTCCCCGGAAAACGCTTATAGAATCTACTGCCCCTGGAATTGGGATACCCTAGAAATACATTGGATATGGATCATGCCACGCTTTACATAGGGGTGCGACTGAGATATAGGATTTAACGAAAATTTACAGCCTTATCGCACTCCAAAAAGAGGGTGAAATCAGGCTAGACTGTAAAAGCTACGCCCCAACGGTTAGATTTCATGAAATTTAGAGAGGACCATCCTGCCCCTAGAGTATCACAACAGGTACATGATGACTTATGAATGTACAACAGAGCCAAACTCAAAAGAATAATGCATCCACAAAAATATCATAAACACACAATTTTTCCATAATTTTAGGATCAAAAGCGGAAAGATTTAGGAATTTTGGTCGACAAGAGGAGAAGAGCCAAAATTTTCTGATGGCATATTTCCATGAGGCTTGAAGGAAGCAAACTGGCTACAAAAAAGTTAAATTAGTGTAAGACAATAACAATCGTAATACTACTGGTTTCTTTTAAATTTTTTTTGAATTGAGTTAAGCAAAAATATGATTCATACCAACTGAATTAATTTTCCTATATTTATAACTGTTAGAGCGACGTTTATAATTTATACACATTTGACTTCATAGAATAGATTTTCCCAAAAAAACCCAATTTTTAACAGTCATGAGTTTCATTATACAAATAAGTTCATAATTAAGGCGACAACAAAACCAAAGTTGTGGTAGTCCTTTAATTTAGCGAACTCATTGTAAATGACCTCAATATTATTGTGCCTTGTTGACTGAAGATTCGCCATACAGCGAGATATAGTTAGCCTAGAAAAACTAGTATTTACTTTGCAATATACTTAGATTTAGTACCAAACGAAAATATAAATGCTGCAAAAGGCAATAAAAGTCTCTAGAACAACTCGTCTTCATAATTTAAATTTTAAGATATTAAATATTTTCACAAAAGTGTATTCATTCCAATGCATTCATATTCAAAAATACCTACTGAACATGAAAACATGAATTTACTATTGATTTAACGATAGTATGCTACAATATCCTTTTATTAAGAACACAAACTTGTTGCCACTTTTGTACTCTTAAAAGAGGAAGTTTTTTTATTGGGGAAGAGACTGCTACCATTTTATATCGCCGGATTGCTTTTTGGCTACAACATAGGATTAAAAACCTACGTATCAATATATGACTTCGAAAAATGATGGAGGAGTAAATCTTTCGTTTATCCTTCTTCTAAGATATCAATTGAATTGTATTGTAGATTAAGTTGTACCAATAACCTAATCCTATAAACTACTATTTGCAAGCCATAGCATTCTTACTTTGAATTATGAATCATATTTGCATTTAAAAAAAATTATTATACTATTTGCACTCAATCAAATCTTTTAAAACTGCTGCAGTTTTTTAAATTTGTTACATATAATTATGAAACAAATATTTTGCACAATCTACAATATTCTTTCCGTTTTCAAATATGGGCAGCATAAATACCTACTTTATAAATCTCTCTTGTATGAATTAAGAGGACGAGCTTGACTATTTCAGTTAGGACGAGAGTTTAAAAATTAAAAAGCAAAATTAACTGCAAAGTACTATAACCTATAGCATATTTGCATAGATTGATTTTAAATTGAAAAAGCACTAGATCTTCGGGCAAACTAAAAGTAAAAATATTATGAATAAGGCGCAAGAAACTCACTTACACAAAGATGTGAGTTTGTGTTTTCTTCAGTATTGATTTATACTGACTGTTACATATTATGCTAAAAACGTTGCAAAAAGCTTAAGGAAATATGTATCATAATAATGTATTTGCAGGTTTTAAATTCTATTAAAATTTCACGAATATTGCATTGTGTGAATAGATATTGGTTCATTCTAAGTAAATATTTTATTATTATTTAATAATAAATTTGTTTCGCGAAATATTAGAAATACTCTTTAAATTGGATGGGTCATTTAGATTGTCAAGTTCGTTCTGATCGACAATTAATAAAATCTGTTCCCACATTAATTAAACACAGGGAAAATGAATTAGAGTATGTTAGCTGGGTAATTTATAGCAGCGACTACTTTCTGGAAAGTACACCACAGAGATGAATGAAGGATCTAAGGAGATTCCCTAAGAGGTATTGTGAAAGAATAGTAGTAATGAGAATGCACAGAATTTGTGATTCCCTCTCACGATTAATCAGTACGATATAAATACATTAATATTTACTGGGTTGGTAGGAGGCGATGAAGATATGCCTGAGTATTTATACCTGTTTATAATATGAGGAATAAATTTTTTTTTTGCAAAATGTGGAAAGCTTCATGTCCTCTGGGACAATTACAACCCTGCAAACTGGCAGCCATTTTGTCCAGTGTCATACAAGTTGATGAAGCAACAGACACATTTAAAGAATCGTTACAAAAGGAAGCCAGAAACGCGACAGCATTGATCAATGGTGTTTATAAGTTGGAAGTGGAAATAACTACGTTCGAAATGATTCTGCGAACGTTCCATACCAATCAATTTCTAAGCAAGGATGAGAGAGTCGAAAATTGCTCCTTGTAATTTAATCCTTCTCAGTGGTTATGGCAAAATTGGCATAACAGATTACCAATACTAGCAACAGCTGCACTACACTATCAATTTATTAAGCACATACTATTCCACCCACCTAGTGGATATAAGGAGAGAACTGTAGACTTTTTTTAGAAATCGTTTCTATAAATAAGAAATGTGTTTAAAATGTTGCATTTAAAGAGTTGTCTTTAAAAATACATATTTTATTCAACTTTCCAGCAACACCAGTGCATGAAGATGAACACAGTCGTGCTTGCCGACCTGACCAAGCACTCGACAGTGCTTGATACAAGAGAAAAAGAACGACAGCTGGACTGAAGAAACGACAAATTCGTTATAATGATTTTTGTTGCCCTGCTTATTGCTGGAGTTGTTCTTTTCGCCGGTAAGATAATGCTTATTCAGACAGTTATCAAATCCATCAAGCTGTCCTAATAATGCAGGATTCCTACGATGTTTATGTACCCAAGAAGGTACTAATTAATGACGAAACTAATAATTAAAAATGAAACATTGCATCAAAACTTTTACCTTTAGTCCATGCAACTATATATCGATTACTGCGCTCGCAAATTTATGTGCAAAAATTCAATGCACACCGATTGAATTCACAAAAAAAGAAAACTAAAAATTAATAAGATACTTCATTTCATACGTTTCTTAGTGAACACCATTGACTAAGAATTTAGCTTCGAATCACTGATCTATTTTTAATACCTAATATTAATGTAGCTATATTATAATTTATATTATAATTATTTAATTTACCTTTGAATATTAATGTTTCGTGGAATTTTCCATAGAAAAGAATAAAGTCATAATTTAAACATCTGTTACACCATAATTTTTTACAATCCTCAGATTTACCGAAATATCTGACGAAGTATACAACAAGCCCTACTATAACCTATAATAACTATTAACGAGGAGCCAGGTGTGGGCGTTATGTCCTTCAATTTTGCTTAAGGAGAGAACTTCAAGTATAAACATAGTATGATCCAAAAATTCAGCAACTTACAAAATAATTTGAAGCTACATGACGTAAGTAGTAATTTCAAAGCTAAACCGACGAAGATCCAACCTGGCAACTGTTGTCAAAAGTGAAATTGTACATTCAACATAATTTGACATTGTAAAGGAGTTCTTCCAACAATTACTAAGTTTAACTAAAAATGGGCCAGCTCAGGCAATGGTAATGAGATTGGCCCTTCCTCAAATTCCAATTCACGCAAATCTTCCACCGAATGTGAATGAAATCATTGAACAGGTATGTTATGCATCTTTGTATAAAAAATATGTGTCTTTGTCTCAGCGCATAGCAAGCAAAGGTCACATAATTATAGTCAGCATTCACCACCTTACTCGCGCATAGCGCGAGTATTCCACTTAGGGTATGCAATACCGAGAGTATTTCGCAATACCGGTATTCGGTATTTTCGGTATTCAAGGCTCCGGTATTTACC
>JAQFYB010007518.1:0-10744 GCA_034694085.1 Pogonognathellus longicornis
ACAAATGGAAAAAGGATGAGTATGAGTAAACTTGATAAAAATTACGAAAATATAAACAAATTATTACCAAACTTACTTATTAAAAATTGAAACATATTGAAGGGTCGGAAGGAGATTAAACGAAAAAATTGCATTGATTAATTGGAACTGAGAAAAATTAAATGTAATTATGACTGACTATTCCCATTCTCTTTCCTGAATCAGTGAATAACTTTTTCCAGGCGCGTACCCAGGATCATAAACTGAGGGGTGCACAGCAAGGTTTTATATAGAAATTAAATATTGGGAGAGCAAAACTGTATATTAGGTACAATTTAGTCCATAATAGCGTTATTAATTAGGTAAAAACTAACCTAAAATGCATCAAAATCGCGCATAGCGCGAATTTTTTTGAATTTTTTGGTAAAATAACCTAATGTTGGGGCATTCTGGGGGGTGCACGTGCACCCGGTGCACCCCCATGGGTACGCGCCTGAATCAGGCCCAATCGAGCGGGAATTCAAATACCTATTTGCCACCCTTAACCCAAAACTCTACAAATTTCAACGAAAACATAAAGTGAAAAAAATTAATTCCAGTTTCTGCATTGTTTCTCTTAGGCCAACTATTTTAAATTTTGAAATGTTTTCAGGCTATTTACAACCTGGATTATCGTTACTAAACATAATATCTCATTATTTCGACAAACCATTTTTACTATCTTATTGCCACATATCAGGCCTCATGGATGATTGCATATATATTTTAAACGCTAAACATAATTTTAGAGTTATTAGAACATACAATGATATCTTCCTCGTGAACTGACAGATTTAATGGCATATTTCCATAAAATATCCAATAATGAATGACTTTGAAAGAATCCTTGCATTGTATTTCATATGTTTTTCCAAACTCGATTCCTGAAGTTGTGACCTTTGCAGAGTATATTGTATCAGGTTTTTTTGATTTCGAATACACAACATCTAAAGTAATTAAAAATGTAATATATTACGAATGTTTCTAGGAATATAATAATATACTAACATTAAACAATGCTCAGCCACCCACAAAAGAATGCATGGCCAGAATTGGATTTCGGAGAGAGCAATAAACCTCTCAGCATGAGTTAAAAAAGAAAAATTGATATTTGGGTCAAAATCTATCTAAAATAATTAAAATTAACGCGTACGTACATTTAGGGTAAAACAACCTTTTTTGGTATTTCGTGAGAGGGATAATTGCACAATGCATTATATAGCGGTACCAGGCACGTGTCCCCTCCATGAAATCTCAAAAAAGAGGTTACTTGGGACAAAAATACCCTAATTAAACTTAAAAACTTTTTCGTTTACGGGCGAATTTTTACTTTTTAGGTTGTTTTTGGATTAATTTAGCTCAAACTTTTCGCGCAAAAATGGTTATTTATAATAACATTTTATTTTGGTGCCCTGCCTCCCGAAACCAAATCCTGGATACGGCCTCTTTCTTCTCCTGGCTACTCCAGTGGTCACCGATTGGTTTCAATACCTTTCATTTGTACGATAGTTTCATTTTCTGAGATTTGAAAAGTAACATTGGCAAATATACTCTGACAAAGTAAGTCAAACTGGGTTTCGTGGTACGAAATTACTTTAGACGCATTCAAAGTTCCATTTTCTTTGTAAAGAAATGGCGTCCTTAACATTGGCGGACTCATTGAGATATGATGTAGCTCAACTCCCGAAAAATAGTCTGTGTATTCAAAAATAATGGTAAAAAATAACAACCGATCTAATCTTTCGCAATCAAAATGAATACCTATATAACCCATTAATTATTTAAGAGTGCTAATATAGAAATGTATTTCAAAACCTGGTTGTCTTGATATGTTAAATATTCTGACAATTGGATAGAAGTCACTGTTATCGTGTGCACATTCGAATAGCCCTTCAAAATTTGTTAAAAGTGTTGTATTGATGCGAAATCCATGGACAGGATGAAAAGATAAAGTGGTATTATCAACAGGTATCACCACGTCGGTCGGACTCCATATGTCCGATCTGTCAGATACCTTTCTCAAAAAAAGTGCTTTTGAAGGATGTGTAACAACACATGGTACATTTAGTATCTCTTCGGCCACTGTAACATTTCCAAGTAAGGTTTTATCCAATACCTCTACAAAATCGGTATCTATAGAAGAAAATATTAATGGTCATAAAAGTATCCGTAAAATTAAGCTTCGGACTCAGCTTACTTTTATTTGAATCAATAAATTAACTTTAATTATTTCAGAATAATATGTAGTTTTTATAATAATTTTAACACATTCTGAATAATATTTATTATACATGATGCATACAATATGACCATAATTTCTCGAACCAAACCAAACCAGACTTTTTTTGGCCGAACCGAACCAAAGATAATTATAAATTCATGGGGTTATCCAACCCGAACCAAACATGTAATTTTTTGGACCGAACTCAATCAATAAAAAACCTGCTCGGTCGCATCATGGTATGGCCATCGGAGTTAACAAAATAAAGTGATGTTTAAAATCATAACTGTAACTGGAAAAAGTTTTTTGTAAATAAATTAATTTGAAACTAACGAAAGAGAAACCAAAGAATGAAAATGTTTTCTTCCGGGAAAGCTCCGTTGAAAACACAGTACTTGATAACATAATTTTGTACAGCAGTGTCCCTGTTAGGAGGCACAATGTAGAGTTCATAGATGTATGTTTCAGAATTACTGATATTTGTGAATTTTCTTTCCCATTGAATATCTAAAAAAGAGTCGTCGGACTTTCCTTCTTGATAAATAAGTTTTACAAAAATAGGATTATTGGAAACACAAACAATTTCCCGAAATATTAAGTCTTGGACATCCGGTGCGACAACGAACATGGAACTCGAATCGTAATTTTCACATGCGGGTAAGTTGGTTTCATTGTACGAGTAAGTGATATTTGCCGTGCACTTCAAGAAATATTCAGAGTTATTAGAAGAAATGGTGTGATTTGCTTGACAACTTATTGTTTTGTTACTTTTCGTTGCTTCTTGTGCTTCAATGTAAATAGTTTTGTTTGTAAACCATATAAAAAGAAATAAAAGAATTCGTTCGAAATATAAATTGAAGTAAACTAAATATTTCATGATGACAAATAATTTAAAGATGTCTTATAATTGTATTGCACTGATTTGAAACTCTATTTATTCAAATCTAAATGTAATGAAATTAATTTTGACATTTCTTTTATTAATTTAGAATTTATGACTACCTAATAGCGAGAAATATTCTACTTAGATATTTAATTATTAAGTCAGGGACTAATCTTGGAGTGTTAGCAGCAATAATATGTACTATTTCTGTCTTTTATGTAGGTAATCAATAATTTGTGGTTTAATTGGGAACATGGTTTACAAACAGTTATTAATAATATTATGCTTACCAGGATGCATTGATTCGTATTATAAGTACATAGTATACAGTATGTATCACAGTAACGGACTCATAGGACTTAATATATTGATAGGTATTCAGGTCAATGACATTGACATTGATAGTGTACCCCTTCATAATTGTATCCAAGGCAACAAATAAATAATTATCATACGTTGTGCTGGAGACTGTATGTATTAAAGTGCCTATCGATGTATTAAATCCTATAAATCCGTAACCGTGATACATACTGTGTGTACTTAAAAAAACTCATTTACAACGACCTTTCCTGTTATACAGGTTATTACAGGTTCGAGGATTATTTCGATTTTCAGTTTTTACTTGATACAATTGCTATAACGAATGAACGTTATGAGAAATGTTATCTTTAGTTCCATTCGGACTGACTAGACAATACCCAAATTAGCCACTACGCAAAGCCACCCGCCAATGAACAATAAACACCTAATCCGAAACCCGTCAACCATTTACCCCTCAACCCGCCACCCGCCAATGAACATGGGGGCGGGTTGTGTTTTACATGGTTGGCGGATGGCGGGTTGAGGGGTACATGGTTGGCGGGTTGAGGTGTATATGGTTGGTGGGTGGCGGGTGAGGTATTTATGTTCATAAGCGGGTGGCGGGTTGAGGGTATCATGGTTGGGGGGTGTCTTGTGAGGTGTTTATGTTGATTGGCGGGTGGCGGGTTAAGGGGTACATGGTTATAGGGTGTCTGGATAAGTGTTTATGTTCATTGGCGGGTGGCGGGCTACTTCGTCCAACTGGGGTGGTGACCCCAGTCTCGGGTCGGGTTACTTCGCTTCGGGTGACGGGCTACTTCGTTAAAGAGACTAGCGGGTGGCGGGCTACTTCGCTGGCGATTAACTTCGCCCGCTAATTGGCGGGTGGCGGGCTACTTCGCCGAGCCCTTTAAGAAGTCTGTGACAGTGTGAGGTGAGTGTAACCTGATAAACTGATCGATTTACAAAAACTAGTACATATATTGATAATATTTAAAAATAATCAATACAATTCAGGACGATGTCCTATGAAGTAGTGATTGGAGTCAATGGATTGAACAAAACATTGTCAATACATTTAATTATTGAGTTTTCGATATTTATAGTGTATTCATATGGAAACTACTTTTACGGCACTAACACACTATACAGGTTTCTATATAGAAGCTAGTAGCTATACAGGGTGACAGTGTAATAAACTCGCTTTAGTAATAATCTTTCGAATTTCAATATTGTTAGATACATGGGAAGATTGTCTAAATAATACTACCAGGAAAAAATTAATTTACTTGGTATAACTTATCAATAATCATGTAAATCTTCTACGTTCTTTTTCAACAACAAAACATTCGGTTCTGTTGAAATTCTGAATACAAGTTATATTAATTGGTTTCTGTGAAATGAAACTTTTAAGTCTATACACATTTAGGACGCAGTAAAAAGTGAATAGTTATTCAGTGAAACAAAGAAATATGCTCATCTACAATAAATTCAGCTTTTTTCCATTTTTACACAATATTGAATATAATGTACTTAGAATCTACAAACGCAGTTTTTAAACAATATACCGAGAAAGCTCAAGAAATCAAGGTAAAATGCAATACAACTTAACATAATGTCTATTGCCGATACATCAAAAGCATTGGTAAAATGTATATACTTTTACAGAAAAATCTCCTGTTATATTTCTCAATCTCATGCATGTGTACAATTTATTAGACAAGAGTTTAAAATGAAAATAATATCTAGTGTAAATTTTTATGTATTTTGTATTTACTTAACCAGAATAAAATCAAATTTCCACATTTTTACCGTTTTCATTACCAGGATTAAACCACTTGAATATAGATATTTTTAAATATGTCGGCATTAAATGAAATGAAAAATATATAGACTATACCTCCCTCATTTTTTAAACATGATTAAGGTTGATTATGGTGAGACAAACAAAAAGTTTAATTATCTGATATACCTAAAGTCTATTGTACTACTTAGCTATTGGTTTACATAAACTAATTTAAAATCAAGAGAAGCTATAATGTAAAATTGTAATTCATTCCATTGAGGTAGTACGAACGCCATTGTCGATAAAAGAGACAGTACTAAAATGATATACGTTTCCTGAGATCAAAAACTTAGTTGGTATTTTTTAATAAAAATGACTACACTTCAATTCCAAGACGCATTTGAACATTATTTTAAGTTTGTGAGAATTCTTCATTACGGCCCATTCGAGTATAACCCTCAAAAGCGGGTTTTATCTATCACAAAATCTAAGGCAAGACTTTTATTTTGGCACATCGGAACTTTGATTTCGTGTCTGTTTGTTGTGCACATAACTGCATTGTTGCTATGTCAAATATTCTTCAAAACGTCGATATTTTCTATTACTCAAATCATACTTCTTACTTTGCAACTGGCATGGGTAACACCCAATATCCATTTTGACTTTACATTTATTTTCAAAGCACACGACATAAAATTCGCCGTTAATCAAATATTTGCACTGGATGACATTTACAGAGGTAGTTCAGCTTAGGCAGCAATTTTATCTACCTACCTATATTTAAATATTACACTATTAATTATTTACTATTATTTATATATTATATGAATTGTTATATATATTTTTAGCTTTAAACGGCTAAGTAAAAATAATACTTATGATGCCTGATAATATTTTTAGTTGAATTCTCCGAGGAAGCAAAGGCGGCTGATGCAAAGGGGGATTTCCTTGCAGGAGAACTGAAGAAGGCGTGTTACACAGCACTTTGGACAACTATTTGTTTCAGCGTCTTTGTCGTTACTCAGGATCTGCATGCATTTGGCCCTATTTTACATTTACTCTTTCCAACGGCATTATTCAATTATACATACTTCACAAAATTTATAATTTTCTTAGTTTACTGTTTTATGTTTTTATCAGCATGGATGAATGTTTTGTTTGGCAATTTCTTGGCTGTTTGCTATGTTCAGTCAACTTCAAAATGGCTAGCAAGTCTGGGTAAATTTAAAGTCACTTCAATTTTGCATCTCAGTCAAAATTTCTTAAGATTAAAAAAATATTATGTTCAACTTCAAATACTTAATCATATTGGAAACGAGATAGTGAAGTACATCACCATGACGTTTTTGGGGCAAGGCATTTCTCTCAATTTGTTATTGAGCTTTGCAACGATCAGATTAATTCGTAGCATACCCATGCCTTACTATCTATGTATGCCTACAGGTTGGATATTCACAATGGCTGCTGGTTTTTTTCTTTATCAATATGCTGCACATATTTATATGGATTGTATCAGACTCCAACAAGTTTGGTACCCTTTAGGCAGCAAAATACACAGGAAAGAGTTACTAAGCTTTCGTTTCATGCGAGTAGAGGTAGGAAATTTATTTTTCTTTGACAGATCTACGACTATGACGTTGTTTTCAAATATTATGTATTACATCATCACTTTACTGATGTCTTTTTGATTTTATGCATTCTGAATGTTATACTTTTTTACAACACTATTTTTCTCTTTTAAATCTGCAACTTATTATTGCTTTGAATAAAAAAAATTTAAATTGACAACATAGGAAAATATTTTATAATGTAACAAATTATTACACTCCGTAAACATCTAACTAACATTTAGCTTACATTAGGCTCATTTGGTCATGCGCTTATCCAAGGGGTGCACAGCTTGCACCTGCATCCACAGAACCAATTTTTGTGGTCACAAAAATGCAAAGTATTGGAAATATTTTCTCATTTTATTTTGGTTTTGTAAATTTACTCAAGTATTTGTTTCTACGCGTGATTAGAGACTAATTTGTTTTTTTGATATTGAAGATTTGTTATTTCTAAGAAATGGATTTCTGAATATAACTTTGTGGTGCACAGTGCACCCCTGTTATAATCCAGGTTTACTCACCTGCTTAAGGTTATCTATGTCGCGGGCAAAAATCATTTGAATATTGTAGTTAAAATCAATAAGAGTAGTGTCGTTCCCATCCTCTTGTGCTGGATTTTGTTGTAATTTTTTATGATTGCAAATTTGACCTTTGGGCCATACTTATCCCGTTTTCTCTATGTACCCATTTGATAGATAATACGCTTATGTACTTACTACAGTTTTTATGGCCCGGGATCGATTGCACCCGATAGTTAATTTTTGAAAATGGTGAACCCCCGATTGAGCTAACTTCCTCGTTTGGGAACCGATCAAAATTCTGAGATAGCCATAATGTTCCCCGTGTTTGAAAACCTAATAGAGCGGTGTCAGTTTTTGAAATTTGTTCGTTAATTTTGAATCAAAGCATAAAAACACTTTGACCGGGCAATGTTTGACCCCATGCCATTCTGACACTAAAATTTTTGTGAACTAAATATTAAATCCAACTATAGTATACAATGTACTGAATTTCCATTATATAAAATTTCATTCCTTCCTGTGGAAATGTTGAAATTCTCGTAGCGCACGTCAATAGGTCATCTGGCTCATCGCTCAGCTAATACATAGTATGCTTGCCTGCACTCTTTTCTCTGTGCTTAGCGGCGCTGATTCTCTAGTTTGAAATACTATAATACCAATTATTTAATACATCTAAATTATAATATTGTGAAATTAAAGAATTTTAGTTGGAGTAACATCTCCAAACTGTATCCCACAATACCAATACCTTATGTTCTGGCGTCAATGTATCATTGCTGACTGAAAAAATATAATTTGTGACAATGCAAACTACAAAATTGAGACATTACGTCGAACAAATGAATGTATCGGCAGACGACCTGTGACGTAGGATGTGACTCGGTTATATCAAATTCCATGGACGGAAGAAAATAGTACTTCTTGCTTTGACATTTGTACACCGAACCCGCAATTTTCCGCAGCCCAATTTATTTGGACTTTGTTGTATAGGGACTCAGGGACTGTGCCCCTTAATAATATGTAATTAGCTCCGCCTAACTCGATCCAACAAGTACTACTATATAAATTTGGACACCTCATAATATGACTGGTCGGTGGTCGTAATCTTGTAGCGTGCAATGTTTCTATTCAGAAATTTTAAATTATGTCGTAAACATTTTAATAGACAAGTTTATGGGTACCTACATATGGCTAAATTAACTCTGTTAGTGCTCACATGTATAATAAATATCTGTGGACTGTTAATAATAATTATTATGATAACTATTTTATAATACATAACCAAAAAATATGTTATCTGAATGTGGTTTCCTGTTGAGGGCTGAATAAAATACACACATCATACGAGATAAAGAATGTACTGCTGATTAACAAAGTTTGTGTAAAATTTATAATAAACTTTATTTACAAAGAATGTGCTTCATATTATATAATATTTTAGCAAATATCGGTTGATTCCAGCAGGAGCGTAGGCAGGATTATACGCTGAGGGCGCACATCACAGCTCCATAATATACAGTATACATCAAAGGATCTTTTGGGGGAAAGCAAAATCTCAATATGAAGTAAAGTACGAACGATTCTGTAATCACGCGTAGCTACACTTGCATCAATTTAAGTAAAATTCACACAATTCGAGCGTTTATGGGCACGTGCACCCAAGATATTCTTGGAGGCATACTTTTCTGAATATTACATATTGCCTAAAAACACCGAATACGGTTTGTAGGATTTTGCCTTTAGAGAATGTCAGCTTTATGTATTGATCCGCAATTTAAAAAGCTACACTAAATAAAAGTTAAAAATTGAAGTCCACCTAAAACCGGTAAGTATAGCTAATACTTAAAAAGAATCAATACAATTCATTCAGTTCGATCATCGATGTCTTATGGCGTAGTGATTGGAGCCAATGCGCAATGTATTGAACAAAACATTGGCAATACGTTTAATTATTGAGTTATTTTATATGTATTCATATAGAAACTACTTTTGCAGCACAAACATACCAAAACTATGCACGACTTCCGCATGTCTTTCAAATTTCAATATTGTTACATCTACAGGGGAACATTTTCTCGATAATACTACTAGGAAAAAAATTCAATTTATTTGGTTTAACTTACCAATAATCATGTAAATCTTTCATGTTCCTCTTCAACAACAAGACAGTCGGTTATGTTGAAGTTGTGAATACAAGTTATAATAATTTGGTTTCTATGAAACTCTAAGCTGTGTGTGAATGTGAATGGAATGTGAATGTTAAGTCTATATAGAAGGACGCAGCAAAGAAGGAATAGATATTCGTTGAAAAAAAGAATTAAATTATGCTCCTCTACAATAAATTCAGCTTTTACCATTTTTACCCATTTTTTTATTGATGTAGGATCTACTAAGGCAGTTTTTAAACAAAATACAAAGAAAGTTCAAGTAATAAAGTTAAAATCCAATACAACTTGACATAATGTCTATTGTCAATAAATCTAAAGCATCGGTAAAATGAATACAATTGTAAAATGTGTACAATTGTAAGATGCATACGTTTACAGAAAAAATACATTTCTCAATTACATATAATTTACAAATTATATTTCTCAATTTCATTCAAGGGTGGAATTTATTAGAAAAGAGTTTAAAATGAAAATAATATTTAGTGTAAAATTGTATTTATTTTGTATATTTATTTAACCAGAATAAAATCAAATGTCCACATTTTTACCATTTTGCTTAACAGAAATAAACCATTTGAATATTGATGTTTTTAGCATGGGCAAGAAATGAAATGATGAAGAAACTATAGACTATACTCCCACATTTGTTAAACACGATATGGCCAGACAAACAAAAAGTTTAATTTACTGATAATACCTATTGGCATATCTACTTCTGCTGGTTTACAAAACTGTAGTTTAAAAGCATGCATAAGTATATTGTAAAAGTGTAATTCGTCTCGATATTACGGAAACAATTCTCGATAAAAGAAACAGTTACTAAAATGTACATTTCCTAAGAAAAATTAGTTGATATTTTTTTAACAATAATGACTACACTTCAATACCAAGACGCATTTGAACATTATTTTAAGTTTGTAAAAATTCTTCGTTACGGCCCATTTGAGTACAATCCTCAAAAGCGGGTTTTGTCCATCACAAAATCTAAGATTAGGCTTATATTTTGGCGTATCGGAACTTTAACTTTGTGTCTGTTTGCTGTGTACATAATTGCATTGCTGCTCTGTCAAATATTCATCAAAACGTCCGTATTTTCTATTACTCAAATTATACTTCTTATTTTTCAACTGACATGGATAACGCCCAAAATTCATTTTGACATTGCATTTATATTCAATTCACACGACTTTATATTCTTCTTAAATCAATTGTTTGTACTCGATGACATCTACAGAGG
>JAQFYB010007519.1:0-10744 GCA_034694085.1 Pogonognathellus longicornis
ACACTATTCTGGTTGGGACGATTCACTTTATTTCCGGCTGCATTGGGAAACATAACTGGGCATTTTGGGCATCCAGCGTACAATACTAATATCAATGCATAGAAACTTGTCACCGTTGGAACAAAAACCTGCTGTCCATCTGCACAATTTAGTTGAATGACAAAAATATTTACATTAGTTAATTGATTAGTCGGCCCACAAACTTGTATTTGCATTAAACATAAATAATCTTTGTAAAGTTTCTTTTTAATTTTTCGCTTTGTTTTACAATGTGAGTAAAAACTAGGTTCATAGTCTATTAATACTGAAGCATGCAAGAGTCCGTAACATTAAATTCAAATATTTATGTTGATTATTATAATTTGATTGATAGTTCATCTTAACAACAAATGTTTGTTCATCATGATCTTAACAAACATTTGAATATTATTGTTTTTATTAGTGTGTGTCTTAGTCTATATATATTTTTATTTCAGTGTATATCAATTAGGTACTTTTGGTATTGGTACAACATTTTCATGTGGTAATTGGTAATTCCCTTCCATTATAAAAAAGCTTTTATTTGCTTCCAGTGTCCAGTTATGTATTACATCTATCAGCATAATATTATTATAGTTAGCCCGTCTCATTATAGTCTATAAGTATTTATTTTATTACCTAGAATGTTTGTGAAATGAATATTATGCGTGTTTTCATAGGTAATAGTTTCCATCTGAGAAGTCCTGATGAGAAATAATTCTTGTTTGTGAACAACAATTCCATGTATCAAACAAATTATTTCCCTTAGCAAAAAATAACCAGAATGGTCCATTATATGTACGTGAACAAAAGCAAGAGTTGCAAAACATCGTCCTATTAACCATCTCCAACTACATCTGTATAACTCGGTTAAAGGAAAATAAATAAATACAAAGTTACTGAATAATAAATTTTTGAAATTTTGTCAAAAGAACACTACACTATAATCTATAAACCAATTGAATTTTACCTTGCATCATTTCATGCACAATAATTCTAGTATAACGTCAGATTTGTCGATCTTAGAAGGTACTAACAACACTAACAAGTACCTAATGGTAGATATGTTTTTGTAGATGATAATATGTATACCTATAATGCAATCATGCTTGTATTTAAACAATTTGAAATTTTCTATCTAACACGAGTTAAAATGAAAATCTGGCATGCTAAATATATTGAAAAATCGCGTTTATATTTAATTTTCTTTTGATTTTAATTGTATAATACACAATTGCTAGCTTACATTTATTTACATGAAGGTTTTATATAATATTAAAAATATAATTGCTTGCAATAAGGAAAGGTAGCTCTGTAATTAATTATATAGAAAGGCCGCATGAAGATTGCAATGAAGATAGCAATGTAATAAAAGTAAGCAGATATAGCTCTATAAAACTACACGAGAGTAATAAAAAATGTCTAAGTTTTTTTAACTAGGTATGTAATGTTCTAACCATAAGTTGTAAGTAACTTGAGATTATCCAGCATGGTCTGAAAACGCAACTGTTTGCTCACCATAATGAAACAATGAGTGTATCCACTTCACATCTTCGTCTGGAATTTTTCTTTTGCGTCACAAAGCCAAAGATTGTATAACACTTTTTAGACATCTTGAAACTAATCTCCATCAGTTGTTACCAAATCGTACATTAAAGTCCATACCTCGCTTGCTACAATTCACAAAGATCATCTTCCTTTAAGGGCAAATAAAATCTGTATCCTTCATACCATAGAGCTATACTTATCACTTTTACATTTGCACGTGCATGTTTGTATTCCTCTACAATATCTAAACATTGAAAAATATCTTAAAGCTACAACTATACTTGACGGTGATTGCAGATAGCCTACAACAATGACTCCTATTATGTATGTAGTGAATTTTCCTCAAATGCATAGACCTTTGACATTACATGACTTGGAGTAAGAATAGATGCTTTAACACAAAGTATGGTGTATATATTTTATCCACCACTTCGTAATACCTCACAGAGACATAAAGAGAAGTAATAAAATAAGCAATAGTATAGTAGAAGTATAATGGAAATTCAATGTAGCTATCCACACAGCTAATAATGTAATAATAAATGTGCTAGAATACATTCACTAAAGTGCAAAGTCCAATAATAACACAGGATGGATGGAGGCAGCAATTGTAATGTTATTCTCTGTTGAATCGTCTTTGTATGCTTTACTTCATTCTTTCGTCATACATATTATATTTGTACACTTAGGTACGCAAATAAAACGCTACACCATTTAGCATGTAGGGATAGCCTTTGCCTTGCTTGTCAAATGTCTGCGATAATGATTGTAAGTTTTGCTGGAATCAGCGAACACAGGAAATTCTTTAGTTTGACATTGGATCCTTCCCAACATTAAATTTAATACATCAACAACTTCGCTCTCGTAAAACTTTTAAGTGATATTACCACTCATTCTACCTACATACTACGTAGTTATATTGTTATTGCCATTAAAATACTAACAATAAATACACCTATACTCTATGGGATACCTACACACGTAGTTCTATAGGTAGATAATAAGTTGTAGAGAATTTCTACACACCTAACAATCAAAAGCCATATGCATATGTGCAGGTACAGTAGTATAATAACGATGGGACACACAATGTAAAAATTCAATATGCAAAAACAATATGATAAAAAGTCAAGGGAAGCGAGTATTCGTGTGGACTAAACGAGACAAGTCTGTGCATAATGTTTACTTCCACTCTACCTGTACTAGGTAACTTATATTTACTTTTATTTTTAAGTACATCCCATACCTACACAAACTACAAACGAACGAACTATATAATCTTCTCATAAGAGCCCCTATATACCCTAGTATTTACATACATATAATATATTTAAAAACTCATTGTAAACTGGACACGTAACAAACACGAATGTATTGTGTAGGTTGTATGTAGCAATATTACATTTAAGACACGTTCATCATCCAGCAAGGCAAGGTTTGATACAATTTGGTTCCATAAGTATTACATACACATGTACATTAGACATATGGCGCTAGTTATATGTGTATGTGTTGATGGAACACGCATTCATTTATTATAGCTATCTGTATTCTGTGTATAAGGCTTTTCGGTACTTAGTTGGAGCTAAATATTTTACAGGAAGGAACACAGAGTGCCATGCATTAGGATTAACAGCTTAGGAGGTTCATAATTATTCAATCTTATCACCACCAGCACCGGAGCATGTGGTTTCATTGCTTTGTTTGGTTGGATGGATGTACACAGTTTACACAGTAGCTTTGTTTCGTTCAATTTTTAGTGACATTATTAATTCCGATTTGTTAGTTGACCTCATTTTTTAAATGAAAATCAACCAAATCCATACAAGTGATAAAAGTAAACGTAGTAGCGAAGTACAGTTTACAGTATTGTATCATTTTGTGCCAAAATACCTAAATAAGGATATGTCATTGGTGTGCATATAACCAGCGCATCGCATCCTCCATTAAATTTGTTAGTTGCTGATAACATTTTTCTGTTTGACGTTTCTTTTACCATATTCGGTATACTCTAAAGTTCCATTTACTCAACTGCGTATAATGTACTTGTAGTATGTGTGCATTTCGTAGCAAGTAAATAAATTGTACTGTGTATATCTCATCGTATCGTTTGTAAACTTGGGTTGCTGGATTCAGTGTACAGCCTATATAAGTAGTGCTATGCAATAAGTTCGTATTTTCTTTCTATTAATAATATTAATGTGATTAGATAATTGCAAATAATATTTGTTTGAGTTTGTGAGTGTTCACGCAGAGGCTGCAAAAAATTTATGCTAATACAATTTGCAAATATTCGAATTGACACATACATACAAAGATACACACATGAACCTTATAACATTTACATGGAATAATCATTTGTGTAGACTGTTAGCATTAGTAGTGCCATTATTATTGACTGTGTGTATTTATACCTGCAGTTAGTTACATACAGTTAGACACAACAGCTCTTTAATCTCAACATTGAAAATCATACACACATCACGTACCTATGATAAATTGGCGTGGATTATATTATGGATACACGATAAAGCGTCAATTGCATACACAATATTCGTGTTAATGTGTTTAGTTTACAAAACCAAACCATGCAGTAAAATCTAATCAGTGAATTGATGTTCCATTGTTTCCCCGTGTAAACTTCATGAATCATTACTATTCTGTTTGCATCATCCCATAACAGCATCCTAAGGTTCTCGATAATGCACAGAGAGCTCATGTGAATATGAAACATTTGTTCTTTGCTGTATATACGTAATCGCCTGATGTTTTCATAATTATTTGTGCTCTGCTGCTTTGATTCAGTTATAATTATGACAAGTTGGTGAAGTGATGTCAGATTAGATAATTATTATTCTTGAATTACAATTGTGTGCTCACATATACCTATAGTAGAGAGTGTAATAAAGGAAACACAATTCGCCATTTGACATCGTCATTTCATTACGAGTGGAAATGGGAAGCTACGAAACAAACACATAATTTAAAACAGTCATTTTAAAACTCATCTGTTTAGTTACTGGTGAGAAAGCCTGGGAGAATCGAAGTGTCATTAAGATTTTGAAATTGGAGACTGATTTTGAAAATGGGATTGTTTTCGTATTGGAGAATTGTTGTGTTGATCCTTCTGTGGGTTTCTGGTTGGGGATTCGCGTGTGTGAGTATTGTCAATGCTATTGCGTCGTATAAGGTTGACATGAGTATTCAGATGTTCCTCTCTGGGTTAATTGTTCACTCGTTCCTACCGGGATTACTCATTGCAGCTGTCGCTTTAGGCTTTGGACTTTTGTACTGGCACCCCAAATGGGTCCAAGAACCATTGCCTAAACTACGCAAATACAAAATCATCAAGAAGGTGCAATGAGACGCAATTATTCACCCGACTTTGTTTATTTTTACCAAAGATTTACACTTGCAATACGTTTAAGCTTATTACTCAACCATATACGGAACCGTGTCTGAATTGAATAAGAATGCATCCAATTAAGGTGAGGAAGTTTGTTTTCTTCCTTGTATACTTACAAGACAATAATATATTCATGAATTGTTGTGTATGGACATGCACCTACATTTTATATTTGTGCATGTCCATGCTACTTTTATGTATAATGAATGTGTATACATACAATATCTATAAAAAAATTTAACATGATTCATTTGTAACAAATGTATTGTTATTGTTGTTGTGCGGTATGCTAACAATTTTTTTTATTGTAGGATTTAAGTCTGATGTCTGTGAGGGAGCAGTGGATATGAAAATCATAAAAATATAAGAAAACTTCAAGTATAAAAACGTCCATTCCAAACTGCCTGCATCAAAACGGTCAAGATAGTGTACTTTTCGGCTATTTCCTGATAACCCTGCATTAATGAACATATAATTTCTACGAGAACTGTTAGGATTTCATTTAATGAGACTCGTTTGCTGGATATAATTTATTTACTATTGCCTACTAATATAAGTTGTGAAAATCAAAACACGATTGTACTACCAAATAACATTGATATTGCAGTCTAGAACTATACACTGTTGTATTGTATGTACATAATTATTCTGTTTACTGACATCTGACTTAATGATAATTGATAAGCATTAAACCAACTGTAGCCTGAATTATCAATAATTATTTTGTTGTATGCACATTCTGTACATACAAAAGTATGCACTATGCAAACTAATGGTTGTCTCAATCTGTCTGTCACTGTGAATATTTATATTTATATCTTGTAACATATTGAATTGAAAGTCACTAGTGTAAAATACATGTACTTAGCTGTGATCTTCGTATGTTTATTGTAGCAGCCAGTATTTGAGTTACCAACTGAAAACTAATAGAAACAGACCAAATTATTAGAGATGTATAGCATAGATGTATTAGAAAAACGATTTAAAGTATTTGTATTTACCTTGTTACTTCGATGTTCTTTTAGGTACACAACCTCATGTAAAATGAACTGTTAATTAAATGTTACTATACTTTGTTGTCTTTCGAATCGACACTATTCCTATATATTCCTTGGTACCTACCTATTAATATAAGTGTATGTAAAAATGTACTATTAGAGAATTATAAAGCACCTGTGTACTTTAGTTACAAGTTAACGAGTTGCATTAATTGCAAAAGGAACTAATAACTTATTTTTATTAAAATGATTCTGTGTGAAAAGAAAAAGAAAATGTTACAATTATTTTGATTGTTTTGAGATTAGCATAACCATAACTTCATGTCCTTTATTCTGTACTCGAATGAGTGAGACTGACTACATTTACTTTCAATGAAAGGAAACTTGAAGGAAAAAATAGGAAAAAATGCAATCATTTATAAATATAATAAATTGAAATGACGAAGGAAACTGACTTTTTTACTTTGTTTGATGTATAAAAGTTCATGAATTGTCATTCATTCAATGTTCCGACTCTTTTCATTTGTGTATCAGAGAACAAAGTTCATGAATTGTAAACGAGTTCACTGATATTTGTATTGCTATTAATTTACTAATTTTTGCAACATTGTAAGCAACAGCGATAGAAATGCATTCATATTATTATCATAGACAGACTTTTTGTAGGTAATAATACGATAATCTCAGCGTATTAGTAGAGATAAGAAGAGTAGCCATTATTGAAGTAGTCAGTCAAAGCAAGATGTGTGTGGAGTTTCTCCCAAAGGTTATCTTTGTTAATAGTTAGTAGAATATTAAAGTTATTGAACTCTGCCCTCAGCTAACATAAGTCTCAACTGCATAAAATCAAAACAAGCACACTTACCGCAAACTTCTACAAAGGGATTACATGCTACCCGATAAAATCCTTTTCTTGGTGGAACCTTTCTGAAAGCTACTTAGAAATCAATGTAATTATCCAGATCATAACACAGATTTATTAAAAAAATACAGAAGAATGACGTTACTTATGACTTATCGAAAATGGAAATCCGCAATTTCCTAACAATCCTCCAAACTCTTAATACGCAAATTGATGTTTATCAAGCTATGCTTTTCACTTTAAAGATTCAGTTACATAAAATGACACGAAAAATTTTACTATAAAATGTAATGTTTCTCTCCACTGCAGCATCAGATCCACTTGACTTTACAATCTTCATCATCTCAAATTCTCAATCAAGAAAATAACTAAAAGCTTTTACAATTCTCTCTTTAAAACGTCTTTGCTTTAAAACTTCAAATTAATAATACTTATCGAAAATGTTTAAATTTTTGGTTATTATTGGATTGATTTCTGCTCTTGCAATTGAAAACCAGTCTGCACCAAACCCACAGTCTAATCAAATGGCTATGAATTGGGCGCAGACCTCGGTCGATTCATCTAAAAGAGTTGGACAGGTATACCCGCAAAAACAATTACAGCTATTTTATGTATTACATGATTACATGTAAATTAGGTTTGTCTCCATCCTATCAAGTAACAATTTTTTGGCAATTGGTGGTTATAAAGGAACCGTTTCAGTTTTGATTTTATGAGTTTTTTGAAAACCTGAAATGCAGTCCTGTAATTTTATTCTGATATTTTAAGGAACTTTAACTATTTTTCGTTTCAATTTTTACAGCCCCAATTTCATGTTCAAGGAGGAGGCTCTGGAAATAACGGACGAAACTGGGGTGCAGGTGGTAATGTGGGATTGTCAACGAAGGTATTTGAGAGCAAAAATAGGAGACATACTGTTGGAGCTGGAGTAAATGTAGACGGAGCCTTCGGTCGTCATAATGTAAGTACAGATTTAATTAATTAGGTCTATGAAAACAACGATTTACATATACATACACCTTATTTTGAGTTAAAAGTCATAACACCAGTAATAAGAACGTAAGAACAGCAATAAGCTGTAATGATAACAATGGAAGTAAATTACTTGTACATTTAATTATATACTTATGTTGTATTGTTTTACAGGGTCAGCGTTGGCATGCTCCTGTAAACAAAGGTGTGGGAGTCAGTTACAGATTTAGATTCTAAAGTATGCTACAACAACAAGAACAAACAAAATCTCAATGTTATTCATTAAATTGTGTACATTTATCAATTACATTCTTAAATCAATAATCTGAAGGTTTTGGAACAAGATGATTGGTCTTCAATTGTACAACATTAATGTATAGTATATTACAGAATTACTTACATTTACTTACATACAGATATTATACATTGACTAACAACATAATTAAACCGTCTCACTATAATATACTAACATAAATTTTTCAGATTTTTTAGTGACTTAACTTAATGCGGCTATTTAATCAGGACATGTTTTACTAAACTAATAAAATATTAATAGTACGTGTACTGTACTACCTATTCCCTATATCATACTTCATACTATTAAATATGTAATATTATGATACGACACATAAACTTTAATTACTTATGTAAATGTGCAATAAACTTTACATGTAGGTTAAATTGATGGTGAAACAAAATGTCTATAGTTGTAACTTGTAAGTGCAATAATTCTAAAATGATATTACATGTTATTTTACTCTGCATACACACTTAAAAATATTAAAATGATAGTCAAATCCATGATCTTAGCAGCTTGATCTGTAATGACAAGGCTCTTTCTTTACAATACCTGCCTTGCAAAAAGTAAAATTCGGTTATATTAGAATTACACATAACATTCAGTGTACAAAATTAAAAAGACACTGTTGAAGCAATGACATTAGCAACAGAAATTAATAGTACAGATTGTAAACTTAGTTGAATAGAATTGCCAGCTGAATTTTCATGGTGCATGTGTTCCGAGTGTTCGTTGTAATGTACGTTAGGATTTTTCAGATTGATGGCCTTTGTGGTGTGACCCCGAGTGTTGTGGTCATGTGGAGGTATATTGTCAGGATCTGTAGGATCTGATGGATGCCAGGCGTAAATTATGTGTACACTATTATGCTGTTGATTCAAACAAAAACCAAGTTAGAATTTGTACATACCATAAATACAGCAAGAAAACTTTAAATGAAGCAAAACGTGACTTCAAGATATTTAATAGTAATTTATGATAAATGAAAAATCACGTTTTGCCATATTGTATGAATATTTTTGCCAATTTTTTGCTCATATTAGAATCATACAAAAATATTCAATATATACACTAACCTCAAGGTTTGCATCTCGCTGTTCGTCTTCAGTATTCCATTTTCGACGGAATTCTATCGTTGTATATCCATTCGATTCTTCTCCTTTTATTAATTCATAATTTTGTATATCGTCTTTAGTGGGATTTTCATTTCCAAAAGCCCAATAATCCTGTAGCGCATATTATGTCAAAAAACAACATAAGAATGAAATTATCTAAACATCCAAATTATCAAGTTGTTGAATTGAATCTCATTCTTGATTCTTTACACATCTAAAGTGCCGTGAGAACGCATTTGTAAATTATAAATTTTTCATCAATATTAAATACACAGATTTACAGGCATCGTTGATGAATGTATTAGTAAGCCTATGTATGATATGAATATGATATAAAATGTGTATGAAGGTAATGTACAGAAAAATAATCTTACATGTAATTCAACAGCACTTTTGTTAGCATTGTCCACCCAGCCAATAACAATGTCGCAATCCTGCATTGTACCCTTCCATGTGGCACAAAATCCGACAGACACATATCCACTGGTTCTGGAACTCATTTTCATGGTAATCCATTCTGGATCCGTATCAACCCAACTCAATTCTACTCCCGTAAGCTTTGTAAGGGATATATTCCTGGAATTAATCCAATTTTCGTCTCTCTTACTGTGATCATGGTGTTCTTCACCGTGATCATGTCCTAAATGACCACTTGAAAATGGAACTACTCCAATAAATACACTTAACACGTAAAATTTCAAAAAACTGCCACGTTTAAACATATTTGAATTTGTTATTCTCTGTTTTTCACTTTATAACTAGAGACTCTACTGTTTATTAAATATTAAAGTAACTTCTTAACAATATGCCGAGTTTTTCGTGTATTTCAAAGCAAATAAAAGTTCGAACTAATTAAAAATTCACACAAATGAGACTAGTATGAACTGCAATGTTAATCTTGCGAATATATTTATGTACATGCACAATAAGTCGTTGTTGATACTTAATGTTCTGTTTTTGCGTAGTCTGCAGAGCTGCTTAAGATAACTATTTCGCTGGTTTGATTTGACTAAACTAGTTTAGTTTGCAGTTAAATGATTGTGTGAAAGAAACGATTAAAACTATCTCAACGGCAATTGCTCCGACTTGGTATTAATGCTACGATGTAAATAAAAAGATGTTGAATGGAATTTGCTGAAATTCACATCAAAGTAAGGATTTATGGCATTAAGTGTAAAAGTAATAGCATGAAAGGTGATGTATATTTGTACGTATAAGAATTTATAAACCCACTATACAATTGTGAGACTGACTCTTTGGGGAGAATATACTCTAAATGCTCTCATTAAAATATTCCCCAACCGCAACCTACACACAGACAGACTGTTTGGAATATTTTTATGTGTGTCTTCCAATAGTAGGGCAAGCTGCTGTAGGTTGAATAACTTGACGAAATAAAAATTCTCTTAATTCACCCGAAATTTTTTAAGCCATTTTATTAGGCGTAACATTTAAGGTAGGGGTCTACAGCGTCTATCTGCCATCTATCACCAAAACATTGCATTCAAATCACAAAGCTTTGTCCCG
>JAQFYB010007520.1:0-10743 GCA_034694085.1 Pogonognathellus longicornis
AGGGGGCTACTCAATATGTTCACTATGTATTTACACCTAGAATTTTGTTATTTTAAAAATATTAGCCCCCTTCTAATGGTATCATTACAAAATTTGGTGTAATATAATTGGCATTATATTGTATGAGCGTAACAGATGTGGCAAAATCCCTAATGTGATGTATAAATGAGTTTATTTTAATGTACTGGGCTAAAAAACCTGATTTACATGATTATAATTTACTGAAGTCGGGAAAAGCATGTTTTCATGTTCTCAGGAGCTCAGTCTTACATATAAAAAAGCCAATTTAATGAATTATATTCATTTGACATCATTTCAGGGATTATCTTGTTCAACTTCTCGTTTATCTTTTCAAGGAACACTTCCTGTTTGTATTTTCTAAAAAAGAATCGTTGCTTCAAATACAGAATACATGGAATTCTATCATGCGCAAATATCACTGAAATATTCTCTTTCAAAATAGCAGTATTTCCAGTATGTCTTAAAATCAGTGATGTAATATTGAGTATAGCGTGAGACATGAGATTTGGTTAAGTTAAGTTTTATATAATATCAAGCTTTTTAAACAACTTGTTATGTATAACTCCTTAATCGATCAACTACTTAATGATTTGTGATTACAGATATCTTAAGCTTTCTGGTAGTCACTTCCATCGAATCGGGAGTCTCATTTTTGGTCATTCTGACAACTTTTCCTATATTCGGAATTTTCTTTCACCGGGGATATGTATTGGTTTGTTGTTCCTGCATAACCTTCTTTAGCTAGTGTCGATTTTTCAACATTTTTGAGTATATTGAATACTGCGGTTTTGAAAATGTGAGTGCTTTGCTCCCTTTATTACTTAACTATGCCCCTGGGGCTAAATCCCCCAGTGGAAACGACTTTCACCGCTCCTTCCACTTCCGGTGACAATATCTTCCCCATTTCTGAGTTTACATTGACAAAAAATTGCTCATACAATAAAAATATGTACAGGCTAACTTTGTGGCCGTCTTAAACTACTTCTATCTTAAATGCACAAATTTTAACTGGAAAAAGTTAAATTAAACACCCTCTGTATTTGCCCTACCCCTGTAATAAATACAGAGATACGGCTACAACCCTAA
Source organism: Pogonognathellus longicornis (assembly GCA_034694085.1). NCBI lineage: Eukaryota > Metazoa > Arthropoda > Collembola > Entomobryomorpha > Tomoceridae > Pogonognathellus > Pogonognathellus longicornis. The sequence continues at coordinate 1,108 of JAQFYB010007520.1, forward strand.
CCCAACCCATAATAAAGATGAAGGATACATTTCTAGCATTAAAGTCCAGATGAATTGCTTGCATGTGTATACTTAAAAATTATCATTACTTATTACGAGTTAATGATGTTTACTTTTAATTGCAATGATTCATTTATTGCATGGTATGTAAGGCGTCTCCACTAAATAGTTAGACAAATTTTAGAAGGGAATTAAAGGAGGTCCATTACGGTTACAGTGAAGATGAATTATATATTTCGACAGACAATTTTGTCTAGTGTAAGCTTGTGTAAAAAGTTTTGTTTTGTATGTCTAAGTTAAAATTTACTGGCAGCGAAAGCGCATGGCCGGAAATTCTCTTTTTGCAAGATCAGAATTTTTATAAGGGGTACATTTACAAGCTTACTTGGTATCGCTTCAAACACAAAGGAATTCCAGGAACAACCATATAGAAATATATTTTGAAATATGGAGATTCCGACAATGTAGAATTTTAGAGGAGTCCTGGATGTCCGAATATCGAAATGATAGATGCAAAATAAAAAAACGTCGAGAAATATTTAAAGGCAACTTCTTCTATTACCGTAGCTGCTCCTTCGAGTCAACTGAATGCATCCACCAAATATTTATCTCAAATGAAAGCTCTTGAACTGAGGATTATGGCTCATGTAAAAAAAGTTGTACCCCGATGCTTAAACAGTCAAATGAACCGTCCCCAAAATTGATGCAAAAAACTGTACTCTGAAATGTCAAATGACAGTTTTTACTTAAGTAAGATAGCACTTCAAACTAACTTTATTGTCTCCCCCTTGTAAGATTTTTGGTTTTATGTAAGAACCTACACAATAATCTTTGCAAGAAACCTAAAAACAAACAATCACTTCTAAGGCAATAGGCCAATATCAATAAAAACGTAAAAATGACCCTGGAAAAACCCTAATTCGAGTTGTTCCACGGAAAGTGCGATAAGTAGGGATGCAAGGCTTTAGGCAAGTTAGGGGATATAGATGTAAATAGAGAATCGGTTTCCACATATACCCAGCAATTTTCAAAAAAATTGAGATTTGGGAACATAATTTAATAAGTAAAAATTCATTGTCTAACTATTTAGTGGAAGAGGCTTACTTCTATACTCATGGAGGAATCGTTCGGTTGTGATGAGTTATTTTTGTCCAGACGTTAAGAATAAGACGTGACATATGAATCTTGAATGACTCAGAAAAGACACTAATCGTCCTTACACCTTGCATTTACCTCTTAATAAATCGTTGGCAAAAGTAATTATAGGATTGCTTTTCAAATGTACTAACGTTTGACTTCTTTTAAAATTAACAAGCATTTAAAACAAAAAATTAAATAATATAAGTTAGAGTTTGGTGTATTTTACAATTCGGCAGCTGAGGAGTCACCAAGCTATTAATACAAAGGTCTGAGCTCTGTTGTCCATAAGCTCTAGTGTCTATAAGCTCTCCTGTCCATAAACTCTGTTGTCCATAAGCTCTCCTGTACGAAGCTCTCCTGTCCAAAAGCTCTCCTATCCATAAGCTCTGTTGTGCACCAAGCTCTAGCGTACGGTTACCATAATACTCTATTCTGAAAAAAATGAACTAGTTATTGTATACTTCAAACAGCCCTAAATGATACCATGTACAAGATTAAGTGACGAATAAAAGACAAATAAAATTAGGATAATAAACAACGAGAACAAGTACTTACCCTCTCCATTCTCACCTCCTTGAACTAATTTAAGTTGATAACTTGAAATTCTCGATTATATAAACACACCAGTCAAGATAATTTATAGCCAATGCTGAGTAAAAGGTGTTTCACAATCAGGTCTAAAAATTTTCTTTCTATTGTTCTTTTACTTTTACATACATTTGTTTTTGAACGCTAAACAAACAACAGATTTTGGGTTGAAATCGAGAAAAAATATATCTTATCTGGAATTCCAGTATGGGGGTGCTTGAGTATATAGTATGTAGAAAATGATTGTGAATAAAATTACAAAATCATGCAATAGTCAATTTTGCATACATTTTTACTATTTTACTGAAGGCCATATACTGAAATTACTATCAAGGAGCGGTAAATGCAAATATTAGATACAAATGAATTCATTTTCGTGGTCAACGCAAGAAAATTGAGCTAATGGAGGTCAAAATCAATGCAAAATAAATATAATTTGCGCATTTGTACGATTTTTTGCATCTTTGTTGCAAAATAACCTTTAAATTTTTCAATCTCATGAATGGGTGAAATTTATTAGATAAGAATTTCAAAAGAAAATAATAGCTATAGCTTGAATAATCTGGGCAATGGGGTCATTGCCACCTTGCCCACCCCCTCCATGTCCAGTGATACCCAGTATAATAATATAATTTCTACGCGTGCCAATATGGTTTAGATATGTTTTAAATATGTAGGTATTATTGTTTAATATGACAGATATTTTGTATAAACAGGACACAGGATATTATTTGGCAAAAGTTTCTGATTCAGTTGCTGTTTCATCTCCACTCCAACCAATATCGTATATTTTATATACTCGAAATACATTGATAATACCAACCATATTTAAGTTACACTCAAAGTGTGCCAATGTCAATGTGAGGGAATGAACGCAATATAACGCGTAAGGGAGGTCGAGTCTCTGTTGACATGACGAATGGAATTAATTCATATTTTATGAATGCTCTTCTTCGATCATATATTTAAAAATATATGTATAAATTGTTACATCTGTATTTAATATCCCACATGTTGTTGTACAATAATCTCCGAATACATAATACAATACATAAGCAATGAGCAAGGTGTTAAAATACTAAACATTTTTTGTTTTGCTGGTTATATACAAATGTATGTGAAAAAGACTGAAAGTATGAATGTAATTAATTATTGCGAATCTGTGTACAACCGGTTTCAGTAGACACAGCGCGTGCTATCAAACATGTAATGATTATACAATTTGTAAAATTGGCATACCTATATACCTACTTGATTTATCATGAAAGCAAAAGCCATGAATTGGTATCTCTAACATTGCACATTTTGTATAACGGCACCTACCTAAATCAGTCTCACGCGTTGTTTATGTAAATCCAACATCTTCTCTTTACTCTCACAGTAGATCATTGGGGCCAACAACCAGTGGCGGATCTATGAATTTTCACAGGGGGATGTTTCGTTCACATCAGGAATCACATCAAAAATTTCTAAATTTTTCTTGCAAGGCCATATACAAAAATGAATCTAGGGTACACAAAAAAGCAAATATGGAGCCCGAATTTAATAAGGATGAAATGGCGCGTAGGGTGACATCATTATAAGCAGATTTAGATAAGGTAATTTTTTTGCTCTTTATGTGAAAACATTATTATTTTGGGATTTGCAGTTTTTTATCTAATATAAATTCATATTTCGAAGAGAGAATGATGGACCTGTGGAAATCAGTAAATTAGTGCTAGAAACGCCACTGCCAATAGCAATAATGCTCTTTTAAAACAGCGTTATGGCGTCTTAATGACGACCTGGTGTTGGAGGCGCCCATGAGTTATAACCACCAAATCCGATATAAATCGACTACCGAGATAATGGTTTTATAAGCTATAATTCCGTCCCAACTACCTACCTCAAATACAAATATGGTTTACACAGTACTATAAAGTTTTTTGAAATATTTTTCTTGTTCAATAAAAATGTTTATAGTGTTATTGCATAAGATATCACATCTAAAATAATATTTCCTTGGTAATACAATTGTGTTAAATATCCAAACTTTTGCTCATCAATTTGTTAATCCTACACGATTAAGCGAACACTTCAGTATTATCGAATATTTAAACTTTACAACCATATTATGCAAAGGTATATGGAAGGAAGTTCCTTCTTTCTATTCTTATCACTTTGTCTGCACAAATATAATGGGCCACACATTTTGGGGATGGGGGGCTTGAGCAAACTTTTGTTATATACGTCAAAATTACGCCAGCAGCGCGACATCATTTAGTAAATTTAGGGATTTTGTTGCAATTATTCGTAATTTTTTTGAGAGTTTTTGCATTTGTAAGGCAAAAAAATGTTTTTGGAATGTAGTGTAAATTCCAGAAAAAGAGTGGGGCTTCAGCCTAATATGCCCACACTAAATGCGCCACTGATTACACAAATGAATGAAATTAAATCTACCCAATAAATTACAACAACTAAAGCTGATCGTCAAATGTTTAACAATGATAAAAACAAATCCAGTTTTTTAAAAGTTTCGCACTGTATATAAAAAAGGTCATTGCGTGAGTGCGTAATAATTGTACTTATGTAGTACAAAAAATACAAGTAATACTTTGCAGGAGAACCAACCATGCCTCAAAGATCTATCTCAGAGTGGTGTTCTTCTGGCAACCAGCCATCAGATACGTCTTTGTGTGTATTTGATAATTGAAGAAAATGAATAAATAGAAATACACGGAACATTTGATATTTAGTTTCATGAACATTCAATAATGGAGAAGAACACTACACAATTTTCTAGTGAAGGACCAAAACTTCCCCAAAATACGCAGAAGGAAATTTTCAAAATAATAAAAGAAGATTCTTATCTTCCAACTTATATACAAGCAAACAGAAAAGCAAAAAAACCTTCCGAATTTCGAAAAATTTTTTAACAGGACCAACTGGGTATTTAGGACCTTATCTACTTCAACAAATTTCTCAGCAAGAATCTCTCACCGATATTTTCTGCCTTGTTAGAGCTTCTTCAGTTGAAAAAGCCAAAGAAAGAGTAATCGATGGATTAAAGGATGCCAATCTTTTGGAAAAAACAAATCTAGGAAAGCTGTCGTACATTTTGGGCGATGTAGCTCAACAAAAATTAGGATTGCATCCATACATCTACAATGTTTTCGCCAATACTATTGACGCTATAGTTCACAATGCTGCACTTAAAAATCTTATCGAGAGCTATCCATTTAGCAACGAAAAAGATCCACAAAAATGTCCTTTAAGATCTGCCAATATAAGGGGAGTGAAAAATATTTTGGAATTTGCTTCTACGGGTCAAACAAAACATGTTCTGCATAGTTCATCTTTTAGTTTGATGAACAGATTCAATTCAACTGATGGTCGGCCAATTGAAGCACTGCCAGAGGAGGATAATCTTGGAGATGGAATCATGCATGGATATAGCTATTCCAAATTTGTAGGGGAGAAACTAATTAGAACTGCCATCAACGAAGGAGGGATTCCAGTTACAGTTATAAGGTTAAATTTATTTAATTCGGCTATATATTTAAACATTATCAGTGTACTAGAAAAAAGCTTACAACAGTATATACGAATGGGAGGGATTTATTTGAATTACGATTTTCCAAACTATTGTTTCGCATTAAATCAATTGTTTTAAATTATTATATAACAATTACTGCTATTATTGGATTTGCTAAACAAAAAAATGCGTATTTTCCTGTACTCCTGTGATAAGTATTCTAACAGGATAAAATATTTAAATTTATATTAAATACTAATACTAATAATCATCTCTTTTATTTAGATATCCCTTGATTGTTGGCGACTCTAGGACAGGTTTTATGTCGAAAATGGACGTTATATCATGCATTATATTGTCTATGTGGAGTTGTGGATTTTATCCTGACATTAAGTTTGGCCCGTGCCTCGTTCCAGTGGATACTTGCGCTAAAATAGCAAGAAAACTGTTTTTCAACGATGAAGCTCCAGCAGGGGTTTACAACTTGAGTTCTGATTTGCCCGCAACAATTGAAAATTTTCGTAAGATTGCTTTACAAAATGACATAACGCCAATTAAGAAATCAACATATGAAGAATATTTTGATAGAATTCTAAACGACAATAGTCAATCAAACGAATCAATCACGGTTTACAAATCAATGTATAGTAAAGGATTTGGTATCAAAGAAATGTGTCACTTAAGCCCAGCCATGAAGTTGTTGTGGAATGATCCTGTCAAACTTTCTGGAATGAGTCACAAACTGGAAAAATATGTTCCCGGTTATATGCAAACAATTCCTTCTGCTCAAACCTGTGTGCAAAATATAGTGTTCAACTTGAAGAATTCAGGACGCTTACCTCAACTCGGAATAAATGCAGTCCGAAAATTTTACAGTGGTTCTCTCATTCCTCTGCCTGACGAAGTCGGAAACCATTGTAAAAATACTGTAGAATTGCTTTGATATTATTCTAATTTTCCTCGTGTGTATTTCTCAACTTCATATGCTATCAAAACATTCAAATTATATATACATAGAATAATATTTTGAAAAGTTGATCAATAACTGTAAATAATATTAGTAATCATATGTGAGTTAACATGATTGTTCTGCTTTCTTATAAATGCTCTAGGTTTACTTTAAAAACTTTCACATACATTTTAATATTTATATTTGGTTTTGTAAAACTTAATATTAAATGTATTCGTCAATTTTTGTTTTAATTAAAGATAATAATAAAGGGTGTGGATAAATAAAGACTAGCATCTAATCATTTACCTACTTGACTGAATGGACAATGTATGTAGTGTTACTCAATCTCATTTTGTGTAGTTCATAATAGAAATAGTTGGTACAGTTGTACAGTCAACAGAAGCGAGAGAAAATATTGCGTTGGAATTAGAAGAGATAGATAGATGTGGGTCAAAATTTTAGAACCCCCGCCGTTCCGCTGAAATTCTGATATTTTGTATTTATCGAAAAACTATGCAGTTACCTGCTACCGTTTATTTGAAATCTGTAATTCAAAATTCGAATTTTTCAAAATAGAAAATCTGAAGCAATTTTTTTCTCCATTGTATTAAAAGCTAGTCTGACTAAATTTGTAGCCTTGGGTTATTTATGTCGGACTACAATTGTAGTACTTAAGTATAACTTGTGGCTTGTATTCAATTACGTCCGAATTTTGAATGAAAAAGATTTTTATCGGTTTATGTAACTTAGTAAAACATCCACACCTGTACACCCTAGTCGAACAAACTTCATGAAGTTGTAGTAAGGGTGAATGCTGTTGGCCAATTTCCGAAGTTGTCCATCTTGTCAGCATCGCTAAGATGATCGGTGCCAAACAAATGTCCTGTTTTCACCCAACCCTTTGCTAACGCATGTGGCATAACAACATTGCAAATACGGGGCATTGTGCATAATGACATAATAACAAAACAAATACCCTAAATTCTTGATTATAGGCCACCCTCGAGTATAAGCCGTCGTCGACCATAGGCCGTAGAATTTTCAGCAAAAGCTTTATGTAATTATATTGGCCGCACTCGACCATAGGCTGTTAATATAAAGTAGCAAGACCACAAATCCTTGTAATACGGAATGTTTTAACAAAATCTGATAGGTTGGTACAGTTTAAATCAGAACAGTCTATTTTGGTGTTGAAATAATAATTCTTTTTATCCCTATGTTAAAGCACAAAAATATTAACCTTGGCCGCCCTCTAAAATAGGCCGCAGCACTCAAATTTGCAAAAAAATTCGACCATAAGCCGCGGCCTATAATCGAGAATTTAGAGTACATGGCATTTTGTATTTCTAGAATAACACTACGACTAAACAATCTTCAGTTGACAGCAGTATCCACTAATCATTTGTAATTTTCAACAACAGCTATGTCATTATATAATAACTAATAATGACATAAAGCTGTTGCTGAAAATTATGCAGCCTATATGGTCGAGGCCGGCTTATACACGAGGGCGGCCTATAATCGAGAATTCAGGATATTTGTTTGGTTGTTATGGCACTATGCACAATGTCCCGTATTGGCTATGTTGTTATGCCATTATGCACAATGTACCATATTTCAGTAACGAAATAAATTTTGTTAGTTGTTATGCCACATTCCACGTATTCCACATAGCTGGGAGTTTGCTTCAACCTCAACTTCACTCAACCTCAAACCCAAAATGTTAGTATAAGATCACCTGAAGTTTAACCTGAACAAATTACAACGAAATAAAGAATATCATTGATGCATATTTTATGAATGCTCTTCTTAATATGAATTAATACTAATTATTAATCGAGCATGTAAAAAATATATGCATAAACAGTGGCGTATCTAGAAGTCCGAATTGGGTGGGGCCCAGATTAAGTCACCGATAATGTATTTTAATATATTTTTAAACTTTAATTAGAAACGGGCCTCAATGGAGAGTATAAAGAATAATTTTATTTAGAAGGGTTGCTTGGAAAAAAGGTTGACAAATTTTATTTAAATATGTGCAAATTTCATCAAATTTAGGTCCAAATCAATTGCTATTACACAAAATCGCGCGCAGCACGAAAAATTTAGCAACTTTTGTCAAAAATTGCGCAAATTTAGGTCAAAATCAATAGACATTGCACCAATATCGCGCGTAGCGCGAAAGTTTTTATATTTTTTGCATTTATTAAATGCAACTTAAATTTTTGCATCATTGCAAAAATCACCGTATTTTTGGTATTTTGGGAGAAATCTGTTTGTTTGAGAGAAAATAAATACAAGAAATCGTTATCAATTGTGTACCTTTCCACAGATCAACAAAGTAGTTTCATTTTATTTGATGTTGGGTAGTCTTTAGTCTAGTAAACCAGGATAGCTACGAATCTGATTATTAAATGAACTTCTGAATGAACTTATCTAATACATGGATATTATGTGTTATTTTATTGATATTCCACATCATTTTAAAATTATTTGATGAAATTGTTTCTAACTTTTTATAATTGTTTTTCATTACGTAAGAGACACATTCATCTAGTGTATGTTGGAAAAATTTGGGTGGGGCCCGGGCCCCGAGGCCCCACCATTAAATACGCCCTTGTGCATAAATGTTACATCTGTATTTAATATCCCTCACGTTGTTGTACAATAATTTCTGAATGCATAAATAGAATATATAAGCAATGACCTATGTGTTAATATACAAAGCATTTTTTGATTTGCTGGTTATATAAAATGTTTGAGAAAAAGACTGAAAGTATGAATGTAATTAATTATTGCGAATGTGTCTACAACCGGTTTCAGTAGAAACAGTGTTATCGAACATGTAATAATTATACAATTTGTAAAATTGGCATACTTACCTACAAGATTTGTCATGAAAGCAAAAGCCATCAATTGGTATCGTTAGATACCTAAAACTATGCACATTTTGTGTAACTGGTACCTACCTAAATCAGTCTCACACTCTCTCGCGTCGTCGTTTATGTAAATCCAACATCTTCTCTTTACACTCACAGTAGATCATTGGGGCCAACAACCAGTGGCGAATCTATGAATTTTCACAGGGGGTGTTTCGTTCACATAATTAATCACCTCGAATAATTTCTAAATTCTTCTTGCAAGGTCATTACAGAAATGGATCTCGGGGAAACAAAAAAGCAAATGTGGAGCACAAATAAGTGTGAAATGGCGCGTAGGGCGACATCAACATAAAGCACATTTGCATAACGCAAATTTTTTTCTTGCTGTTTGTGGGATTTGGACCTGTAGAAATTAGAGCTAGATCCGCCACTGCCAATCATACCCCGGCGCAGACATCGTACACCACACCACACCACACTCATAGTGAACCAACACTTTGTACACCCAACTACACTACACTCAGAGTGTAGTAGGATATTGTACACCCAACTACACTTAC
>JAQFYB010007521.1:0-10741 GCA_034694085.1 Pogonognathellus longicornis
ATTTGTGGATACATTCTATACATATCCTAAAGCTACAAAGTCCATAAAAGTTTTAATTTCTATTTCCTACTGTAACAGCATAAAGTTGCTTCCTCACTCAGTGCTACATAGCTGTAGCCAACTGCAACCTACTACCAAATTAAAAGTGCGAGCACGCCCGACTTTTCTACACAACTTACATAACAACAATGTAATACCTAAAACATACTTACTACGATCATTTTTACTGACAAGAGGTCAAATCGAATGTTACGTAGTACTTTAGTATAAAAACAGAGAACAAGAAGATATATATATAATTTACTCGTGTGACTTATATATAATCTAATACAAAAGAACGGAGAGAAAAACAACACGCAAAGAGATTTGTAAAGAAACACTTCAGATACTCTTCCCTAGTATATACAACGGAAATCGTCAAAAGGACGTTGCACCCTACTTATTTTCGGTAAGGAAGAAGATTCGAATAATGCTTTAATAATAATTCATAGCCCTAAATGTAATCTTCTAATTATTTCATGTCTGTATCAGCCCAATACTAATAGTTTGAACATATAGATGGGCAGGAGGTAGGTAGGAATGTTTTAAGACCACAAAAACACTTTGATTGCATATTCATGAGTTCTATAGACAAGGTGCACCTACATAAATTACAAATGTCTTAGAAACATTATACTAGTTATTGCCTTTTCAGCCCACACCCAAAATGATAGCGCTAATTAGGTTAAATAACTAATACGAATTGGACTTCACATTATATCCTTGCCCATTCCTACTAAATCAACGTTTGGACGTAATACCTACGGTATAACGATTACAAATGAATTAATTTCTTAATCACGATATTGTGATGGATTTCAAAGCTTAAATCAAAGAACAAATGTAAAGTGTCATGTCTGATTATGTTTCTCATCATAAATATCTTCTTATTAATCTTTACACTTTAGAATCCTTAATTCATGTTATGTGCAGGCTAATAGTACACAAAAAGTGAGGAATGATAAGAGTTTAAAAACAAGAAGCTATGCATCTAGGATTGATAATGACTGAAATATGTTTATTTATGTTTACGAACAAAAAGCTCAAAGAAAGAGTGGATTATTTCCGGTTTCATCCGACGGTGTTTGGTATCACAGCTCAAAGCACAACTGCGGCGGAGTGTGACCAAGTATTTCCTTTGTAGCCTTCTCTCTCTCCCATTCAATTACAGAGAGATGAAACACAACAAAAGTTTGTATTTTCTGCATATTAGGCATTAGGTAGGCAGATAATGTGTGTAGTGTATATACTTGATAAGTAGACTGTATGCGTGTAAAATATAAATTGGAGGTGTTTTGGACAGTGAAAAATTGTTAAACAGTCGGATCGTGTGGTGAATTACTCTTTATTAAACTCACTTTTATTCTCTATGAAATACTAACACTAATTGTATTGATGATACCGACAGAATCCCCAAAAGTCATCATTTACCTAATTTACAGAGATGGCTTGTCAGGGTAATACAACCAATTCCCACAAGTTCCTTCCTAATGATCATGTCTATCTTTTAACTTTCAAATTTTCTAAACATACACACACAAATTCCTATATTCTATACACATTTTTTAAACCCCTTGATACTTGCAATCTTCAAATACTAGATACAATCTATACCACCATACCACAGCTAATTATTCCACATTTTCAATTGATAATCAGGCGTACGAGAGAAGTGTCATTTATACAATGACCTGACAGAATAATAAAACTGACTCAACACGCAAATAATTCTGCATGGCCAAGAGAAACACACACAACACACCTATACCCTAATTACACTTAAATGTGACATACAAATACAAAGAATACAATAAAAAAATGTACATATATATACATAGATACTACCACTACAATTGCAGGGTACCTAGTACCTAGTCTACCTAGGTATGTATGTAATTGAACATGCGAATGACATTTTGAGACAACACAAAGTAGAATATAATGAAATCGTACTTCGTCGCTAAGAAAAGTACATGAGGACGGTGACAAACAAAAATCGTCGCATAATAAATAGTCCATTAGTCCCCCACAGCAAGTGATAAATAATTGGATTTAGCAACGCAATTTGTTTATTTTGCTGCAGTAGGTAGGTATTATTATTATGAAAGAAAGTTGTCCATATTAGGAGTGGACAAATAACAACACTTGTAATACGACACGTTAAGCAGATTGTCTAGTCTAGTCCTCCAGTAATGTAGAACCTGCTTTGTACATGCAGGTGGACTGATTGATAATGATAATATAATATTCAACAAATTATTCATTGAGATTGCGGCTATAGCCATACCTTTTTTAGATACGACATACGCACATTCCGTAACAACTTTTATTAGCGCTTCTTTCACACATAAGTTGAATTGACATTTATATCTTTATTCATTTAGCTCTGTATTAGTACATGTGTAATATACAAGCACCTACAGCCTACAACTATACACACAACGAGATATTACAGATAGTATTACAACTATCAGAGCACGAGTACGTATAATAATATGCAAATCATACAAGGCGGTATGTATGTAGGAGTCTATTTAGAAAATTAATGCGAACAAATAAACACCTACCTACAACTATGTCAGTGTGCTACAACTTAAATAAATAGGCATGTTAAGTTAACAAGCATGACATGGTTAGCTAAATCGCGTGCATCTAAAATCTCTTACAAATGAAATCGTACAATACAAATAATCTTGAGCTGTGTGCACAGATCTGTTTTACAAAATAAACAAATCTGTTGAGGTAAGTTAAGAATCTTAAGGGATTAAAGCCTCAACTACTTGTTTCCTGAGATGCATGCATTGTGAGAAATGCACGTACAATACAATTATGACAATACATGAACTCAAAATGTAATTACACTAGAAACTAAACTTCAACTTTTCAACTTGAAAAAATGTGAACTGAGTGAGTAGTATCATCCATTCATCTCTTGTAGTTTTAAATGACTCAAGTTCTGTCATCTTAAAAGTGAGGTACATAATAGTAATACTTGACCTTTGAAGGGTGAAACCTTATGAATGAGCAACATTTAATCCAATTCAATGTAATGTCAGTACAATCTTCTATACAGACTTGCTTTTGTTTTCCACGATCAAGATATACTGACACGATAGAGACTTAACACAAAAGTTTCCTATTGAAAAGCACCTTGAAACACTTTTAAACACGTCTTTAGAACGTAATTATGCATTATGTAAAGTACAACCTAAAAGAATTTACGGGTTCAACAAGGACCCTTTGAAAATGTGTTTTTAAACAGTTGAGAGTGTAGCACTAGCAATACAAACTCTCGGTGGACAAAATGTTAAAGCGTCTATTGTCAATAAAACTCTTAGTAAAGAATTTACAATTTGCTCACATTCTTTTAGTTGGCCTTACAGATTTTACGACTTTCTGTTGTCTGTGCAGTCACAAGCACACACGTCACAGCTACAATAATGAATCAGTGAATTGCAGTTGCAGAAACACAAAGCAATCACACACATTTACATTCATACATCACATAATAATAACATATCAGTCAATGACCATAATGACCAACTGTATATACTCTATGTGTATACACTTTACTAAACGAAACTAAACTACGAGCTACCATTAGATTTTACATCGAAAAATCTCACAATGATGACAATTGAGTCCTTTATTAACACATTATAGAATTTCCTCAGTAATTGCAATAATAAAGAGAAAACTGATTGTTAAACTGGCAGAGAGATACAAAGATGACAGAATGGAACACACGAGACAGTTTTTTTAACTGTAAGTACTGTACTGTACTGTTTGTTGCATTTGAATAGGTGTATAGTGTATACCTAGGCAAAGAGAATAGTCATTCATTTGTGAGAGAGAAACATATATTAAACTGCTTGAGTGTTTGAATGTGTTAACTGTGAAATTTTATGCAAATGGACACAGTCATATCAATGATTATCATAGCAGTTTAGGTATAATAGTAATATATTGTATTTCTATGCTACAATGTGTTCAATACCTACGTACTTATCGTTTTTATCATTCTGCATGTATGTATGTTGTTTAACACTAAACTAAATCTGCAATGTACAGTTTTCTAAATTGCTGTACAATGAGAAAATCTTGTCTTATTAGCCACACTTCATAAGTCTTGGCGTCTTGACACTTACCATGATTATGAGCTGCATGTAACGTATAAATCAGAACCAGGTGACAAAAATGTGTCATTTAGTCATTTTACACTTACAGTACTTATTGATTTAAGTAACTGCATTGAATTTCGTCTGTGAACATGTTACGTATCCTTAATCCTTCTTTACGAAAAGTTTTTCAAAGAGAGAGAAGGAGAGAACTGCATGCAACAATAAAAAATTACAATAGAAAACATTCTAAAAGCCAAAGCAAAGGTTTTTTTTCATGCGTTTTGCATTTGTAAAAGACCATAGCAGTAATTCCACGAAAAAACAGGTTACATAAAACACAATCAACATTTTACTGCTTAACATAACATGGTCGTAGTTCGTACACTCTCATGACTCATGAATGAACATAATTTCCAAGTTTATAATGCTAACATAATAGTTTTAACAATCTACACCATAGTCCATAATACAATGGATTACAAACAAACTTTAGTCCAAATTGCACCGGGTGACTAATGATAATTCAGCCTGCATGTAATAACAACCAAATTCTCAACTGTTTAGGCATTAATGTATGCATCAACAATTTCTATTCGAAAATTCAGATGTAGTTGAGCATACTACTACGCATTTATAATTAATGAGTCCCTATCTAACTGAATATGAAAAGTAGATACAATATAAAGGATGTACGATCAGCGGGTTTCCAATTAGTTTCCAATGATCTTCTTTGAGAATGCTAGATACACGTTGACTGTGTTTATTCATTCGAACACTTAGCAGATACAACATTCATACCGCCATTTTACTAAACGTAGTACATACCCAATTGTATTTGTATTTATAAGCATTAAGATAATTAAGTTTGTTATGCCTAACTTAGATGTGTACAATTATTGTAATTACAATTTCAAAACAGAGTATTTCATCAAGTAGAGTGTGCTGTGTGTTAAAAGGACAGAATCTGAGAACCGATAAGGTCCAAAGCTTACATGAGCGTCATTTAAATTCGTGCAACTCACTTTGTGACTTTTGTTGAGAAAATAATGGGACAATAGATATATAGAACTATGTTTGGCCCCCAATAATTCTTAGGTTGCATTACATTGACATACAAAAAGTAGACTTCCGTACGAAACTCACAAAGCGTATCAAACTTCAAGTTTCTACTGTACGTACAATGATAGTTTGAGAGATATATCTGCACACTGCAAACAACACTCTGTCAGATAGCTCTAGCTGCAACAAGAAATAACAGAACACAGTGTAACAGTAGACGCTAAAGCTATATAACATCATATTTCATACCTACTGAGATATTTTTTAAGATTTAACACAAGATTGGGGTTGAGAAGTGAGTGCGAATGTGTGAACCGTCTGCTAATGTATTAACTTAAGCTTTTAATCCTACGTAATATTAATGTAGATATCAGCCATTGCATAAACATTATTATTAGTTATTCCACAAAAGTGTATAAAATGATATATGTGAGGTAGGTAAATCATAAGAATTGTAATAAAGAATCGTGCTTTAATGTAGAATTTATACATCTGCACGTGATTATATTATGGCATCTTAGAATCAAGCTTTTATCAAAGCAGTTTACCTTTTTACTTAATAATTTCCGAAAAACGCGACATAAAGATAATGCAACAGACACTGTTTCTACATGTTGTACTAACATTTACTTGATGTTGATGCTTAGAGTAATAATCAGATATTATCTCTTTTACATTATTTAATATGTATAACTTTCTCTAATGTATACGCAAGTAATGTACACATAAACAGATTTCCAGCTGTACGAACAATTTTTAAAATGATAAGAACTGCACTCATTAACGTGTAGTGTAGATGCATGAATTTTTCATACGTTCATATTCCTGTACATGCACAAACTGCAATATAATATGTGATGTCATAAAATTAATTAAAATATCAATTTATTCCGCCTTTAACACCACAATTGTCAGATATAATATTAAAGTGTATGTAAGTAGTAGCAATTACATTCCCCATCACACAAGCTTTCTATCTCTAAAGTCAAACAATCATCCATGAAATATTAAGAAGTATAAATTACTTTGAGTTGAACTGATATACATTCACAAGACTTTACATAGAATGGTTATGGGCAAAGTCTAATCTTTGATAAGAATATCTCAGAATAATCAATTAGTACCCCAGAAGTGATTTAGACTACTAATATGTATAAAAATCTATGATAAGTAATTAAACTAATTAAGCTACATCCGTAAATGCTAGAAACAACAATAAATATAATTGTTTAAAGTATTTTTCTGCAAAATTAAATGATAGAAGTACATGAGTGCTCTCTTTACTTCCGAATGTTGTTCGGAAACTGTTAATATATTTTATTCTTCAGTTGGCTAGACAGTACTTGATAATTCACGTGTAGCCGATTACATTTTTTCGTCCTACTATTTTACCATACGTCCGTAGTCATTCATAACGTGCATAAAACTAATTAAAGTTCTTACTAACGTGTACAACACCAAAGCATCGCATTACAGTGTGATACAATTACACTACAATTGCATTATCATTTTGGATTAGAACACTCATATGCATACATAGATAGATACCTACCTATGCAAAGTATCCGATTGCGAACATGCTATTAACTGTTCAAGTTCGAAAATTGAAGTATGGCTCTCATTATTTTACAATTAGAATTAGATGAGCCTACGTATATGCATCTAAAGTATATGCAAAGACAAAAAATGCACTTTGTACTTCAAAAAAGTTGATACTAACAAGACTAAGATGCAGTATGCACATGTGAATATCAAAAAGGCCATCGACCCGTGATGTGTGAGTATGGATGACAGATTTAACATGCAACAAACTGTATCAAGATTCCTTATTGTTAGAAACTTACTTTGCAGTACGTATGTAATTTAGTAAATGTGCCAACTTTAGCCATGTCATTGTATTGAAGACTGACTTTAGGACAAAAACACTACTAAATTCTTATCGTATCGCATCGTGTACGCACAAAGTCAAGTACACGCTTATAAACATTTTCAATAGTTTCCCTTCATCTAGGTACACAAAATGGAGTTTAAGGCTAGAAATGTATGTAAACATTTATTTCAGGCATATGCCCCATGAATTAAAATGAGTAGAAAACACGTAAAATAGATGATAGTAATAGTCTCAATGTTAATAAGTTGTAATTGTGCAGTAAATTCTGGTAGTAGTGCTATAAAATAAAAATCAGAATGTGCAAGTGTGGGACGTAGGTAGCAGAAGTTGCTACCTAAAAATTAAAAGTTGCAGTATATCATACTGCCCCATATTTATATTAAATTAATATCCTGATCTACAACACGCAGAGGATGTAACGCATACAAAAAATACATTTTACAGTTGTTACAAGACAGAACAGAATTGTAACAAGAACAACAACTGCGCAAAGTATAGAATTGGAACCATACCATGATATCTAAATGCCATAATAAAAGTGGCTACGCATTACCTTCAATCGTTTGTACGTTTTTAGTAAAGTATTTTAGATACATTGATTTCGAAATTTAATGGTCCTAGAAAACTTATCAATATTTTGATAGCAGATAACAGTAACTTCAGATTTATCTTAGCTATTTTATAACCATACAATACAAGACACACATTTTGTACTATGTTCGCAAACTTGTTATAAAAGGCCTGACAATGTAAGCTGTAAGCCCTTCGATTTCATCATGTCTAAAAGCATTCAATTAATACTAGAATGCCTTTTGTCCATTGACATCAACTCAAAATGAAATGTAGAGTTTAGTTGTGCTTTGTACAATCACACGAGTGTCAGTGTATCGTTTATAGAGTAAACTTTATTCAACAATATTATTGTTGGTTCAGGTATCAGCAGAGGCAAGGTTAACATTGTTGGTATGTCCGTCTTTGATCTGCGAAGGTGACCACATTTGGTTAGCAAGTATATAGGTGCTGGTGCTGTAGGCATTTAAATATCACATTTTAATTATCTTGAGATGTTCGCCCAAAAGTCAAAGAAAAACTGTAG
Source organism: Pogonognathellus longicornis (assembly GCA_034694085.1). Taxonomy (NCBI): domain Eukaryota; kingdom Metazoa; phylum Arthropoda; class Collembola; order Entomobryomorpha; family Tomoceridae; genus Pogonognathellus; species Pogonognathellus longicornis. Next base: position 8,207 of record JAQFYB010007521.1, read on the forward strand.
CACCAAATAAGCAATAGTCATATTTGTCACTTTTGGCAATAGTAAAAAAGTATCAAACAGAATCACAATTCTTTTCCATGAATAAATGCCCTTGTGGGTGATCATTGATCAATTAACAGCTATAGAGCTATACTGAAATATTTTTGAACGAATCAAAACATTTAGATAGATTTACATACAAATACATAAACATTCGTTTTCAATACACATTGGATTGTTGGAGTTACGAATCAATATTATGGGAATTAATTTAAACCCTTTATACATGTACTTGCATTGGTGCACTGTACAACGTGAATAATTGTACAAATAAGCCATAAAGTTATTATTTAACATTTCTTCAACTTAGCCAAAAGTAATTTAGATATTTATTATTCGTGAACAAGGGCACTGGTGGCAAGACAGTATCAGTATCTCTCTCATTCAACTCAACTCTCTATGCTGACAACTGACCTGATCCATATACCATGTAGACGTCAGTAACCTCATCTTAATTATTTATTACGAATCAAACGATAAGAACTACAATACAGTCAAGTCAGGTATAAAACATTAATCTTTCTTGTGTTAAGGTTATGATACGGACAGTAGGTAATGGAAACGGACAAAAAGCGTATTGAACCAAATAATACGAATTCGAACTTGCTTCGTCGATATAAAAAGAAGACTTGAGACTTGTTGAGACTCTCAGACTTCAGACTCCTTTAATAAACCAAATTTAATATGATACTTACCACACAATGATACACACCTCTGTACAATGTACATGCCTTTAAAAATACACTGGTTGGATAAATGCATAAAATCCGCCTTACTACTGATACGATATACTTTATTATTGTTTTCTTATCTATCCTTGTTACACTACTTACAGTACAGTACATGAATTACACTCGAAATATGTTTTAGAACTTTTATCTTGACTTAATTCAATGATAAGTTAATGGACGAGATTGATTATATTTTTAACATCCACAGTAATGCCGACCCAACTACCTAGCACATTGATTCACACAGTCTCGGGCGTGTCTCATCATTGCTATTTGGCACTGACAAGGCACTTTGAAGTCTGAACTTTAATATTAACTGATGGCTACCACAGCTGCTTATAATATTAGCACATAGTATATGTGTTAACATTTTGGTATATAAGTACATAAGTATGCACATGTAGAGGATTGATAATAATATTACATTATAATTTGATAGCTAATTTGGTTGAACGACACATTAAGGATAATATACATGTGAATGTGCATGTATGTAATACGTTTGGCATAATCTAATACTGTTAGCATAATGTAAAAGCAACTTGTTCATGCAATTCATCAAATATTGAGCTAGAGAGCTTCAACATTTACATCTCTGAATAGTTTGACCGTCACTATTCACCTAAGTAGGTTGATTTGATTCTATTGTTGACCGACATTACATTGCATTTGTTCAGATAAGACCAACACATTTCAATTGAGCCATGTATTCGATTTAGGACACTGCAGGCAAGCAATAGCTCCTTATAACAATTGATAGCTAGTAGCTACCTGCATTGAACATACCCAAAATTCCTAAATCCCTAAATAAATGCTTCTACTTACCTAACTAAATTATCTGAGCACCCATAGTCAAGTCAGTAAATGAAATCACAGTAGCAGAATGTCAGTGGCAATTGAAAATCCAAAAAATTGCAGCTTATTGATTGCAGATACTTTAATAGGTATATAATTGCAGAAATATCAAAAATTACAGATGCTTTTTCCTCCTACCTAATCGTTTCGCAAATAACTAAACGCATAATATACGCCTTTATAACACAGAACAATATTAATAACTAGCGTAGCTAATCAGTATAATATGTACCTTACCGAAAAGTATAAAAACATTTGTGAATATTAGGTAACCTTACAGCCAGCAATTCTTCAAGCTTCAACCTTCAAAAAATGATCTCAATAGAGCAACTGACTAGACAAAATAAGTAGAAACTAACTCAGTCACTTAACAATGGGAATGTGTGTAATTTAAATGAAAGCTACAGACGATATTATGTACATCGTTAATAAGAAGTTTCATTGGATGGGCATTGGACATATTACACACTTAGGAATACTACTGTAGACGACTACGCATAGATATTTTATCTACAATAATTCAATAACAAATAAATTAAATATTTAATATGCCTCCATAGATTATGGTGCGTATTGATAAATTGTTATACCTAGACAGAAAACCATAATAATTATAATTATGTTTCCAAAGTCAATTGCCATATCTGCGAATGCCTACTCTTGAGATCATACACAGTTAAATTAGGTTAGTTATGTGAAAACAAATACTAAATGACTACGCCTTTCATTCATACACATTATATACGCATTTCGAAATGATCATTTCAACTTGTTAATTTATACACATACATACAACAGTCTTTTCTTTACATATATTTATTTAGTAAAACCAAAGTCTAAAACTTAGCATAGAAAATAAATATTTCATGATCATGATCAATCATTACTTTATACAGTCTGAGTTTGAGAG
>JAQFYB010007522.1:0-10739 GCA_034694085.1 Pogonognathellus longicornis
AAAACAGGGGACACTTAAAATTATAAGTTTCAAGTTTTAAGACGCTGACTTATAAATTTTCGCTAACTATCTATTATGTATTATAAAATATACTTATTAAACAGACATGCATACACCTAATATTATTGAGTTGTATCTTGTATGTATACCGCGAACACTGTGTGTTAACCTGCTAGCATAGAAATAATAGCCTATTGAAATTGTGAATATTTAATTGTCGAATTAGACATACCGCAGCTATGTAGTAATGTAAAATATAAGTCACGACATTGCATTTGCATATTGCAACTGAATCTAACCCACTAATGATAATAATGAGCTTTAAACAATTTCCTTAGTACACTACAGACACATTACTGAAATTTTAACAAATTGCTTTTCCTATCGAGCGAGATAAATAGAAGGTAAGAGCGTATACATGTGCGATTGGGCGATGACATTTACAACACAATAATAATAATTATTATTATGACCGAGTTTAACGATTCCGCATTGTATTACTGGTATTGTTAAACAAATACTTATGTTGGCATGTGCAATAAGTAAAGTTACCTATAAATTCAGTTAAACTTGTCTGCATTATTGTTAGACTCACAGTGCAGAGTACGGAGTACACGAGGAAAAAGCTTTTACAATTCAGCTACCGTGAAAAGCTGATGTTGCAGATGAAATGAAATTATATGCAAAATTATTGTTTGTTCTCTTTATCTTAAATTTTGCTTTCTATTGTCTAATGATATTAATAACAGTACTAATACACTCATGGTACCGTGGGTTTAGAAATTACACGAGTAGTAGTATTAAAGTAAAACATAAATAATTATTAAGCATAAATAAACGTTGATTGGTAGAAGGGAAAGTGTAGCACCACGAGTAAGAAAAATTTACATGATTATACATGTAATAGCGTCATTGTAATTCGGAGTAAAGTTATATAGTTGTAAACTTGTAAAGTAGAGCTATAGGCTTGTACTGTTCAGAAATGTAAATTACTACCGACTGTTAATTAATTCAATATAAGTTAACACAAATTGTAACGGAAAGATTGACAATGATAGTGCTAAGTGCTAATAATAAATAAAACAGACTCAATATCGATTGTCTCACTTTTCTTGACATTTCATTCTCATGCGATCATGTTATCATAGTCATTTGAGAATTCTCCCACAGCTTTTACCTGGATGCACAAGTCATGCTTATGTAAAAAATATTTTTCTTTTTATGCCATTCTATTTACATATTATGTTCATCTAGGGTGCAGCATTGAAAAACATGGGTTTATGACGATTATACAGTACTAGAGAAAAGCGTGTTAATTCTACGTCAGAATTCGGTACATTTTAGGTTCATTTGCGCATTTATTAGCACAATTTTTTCACGCTACGCGCAATAATTTCATGTGTAACATAATTTTGATAGTGGTGCTCCCTGAAACCTAATCCCAAAATGCCTAATCCTGAATTTCTGTGTGTACAACACTGCCCATTAATATGCTATTGCTATATTTAAGAATCCAGAAGCAGGCGTGTCAGAATTTATTCAAAAAAGTTTCAATTTATTCAAAAAAAATCACTTTATTCAAAAATGTTTCAGTTTATTTAAAAAATTTCACTTTATTCAAAAATGTTTCAATTTATTCAAAAATCAATTTATTCAAAAAACAATTTATTCAAAAAATTTCAATTTATTCAAAATGTTTCAATTTATTCATATTTATATTTATTCGGAGCAATAATGTTGTTGAGAATATGAGACAAATGGTTACGGTGTCCCTTTGCTGCCCTTCTATCCTGTGCGTGTTTAGTTTACTCCACTTCCAACATAAGAGAGCTTCAGCCTGAGATAATACTTCTGGTATAAGAGAAACGACATGATGAATCATAAGCACGCTCGGCACATTATGATAACAAAACTTTGTTTCAATATTTGAGTAGAAGGGGTTATGTAAAAGTTATAAAGGTGTTATGTAAAAGTACAAATATACTTTGTCTTTTAATTAAGTAGGTATACAAATTATAGCTAACGTAATTAATTAAATATGTCATAATCATAGAGCTGGTATCTGGGAGCAGAGTGTTGAACTTCATCGGTAACTGTTGGATAATCTTCTTGGTGGTCTTGATAAATCTCTTCTGGAGAGTCTGGAGCTTCTGGAGCTTCTGGTGGCAAATAATTAGAATTAATGCTCGAGTAGCCCGGGGAAGAATAAGTGCCTTGACATTTGTACATCCGATTTAATTTTATAGCATCCCAATCGCTCATTGTCTTGTAAACTCCAATCCTCACTCCGTCTTTCTATTAGTGTGAACAAAGCGCAACATGCATTTTTAGTCTTTCCACAAATTCCACATTCAGCATCCAATGATTCAACCTACACGGTATTATTACTAAATGCAGGAACTACGGCAAAGAGAAACTCAAACTAAACACTATCAAGCATGGAAAATATAGCTATTATACCATTCATTCATTATACAATAACACTTTACAATAATACAATGTACATAATATAACTCTTTTACAGTGCCTACACAAGAAAGCTGCATAGTTGTCACATTAATGTGAAGCTGTGTACTACGTACTGTGTACTATGTATTGTATACTATGTACTTTACAAAGCATGGCAGGCTGAAACTATTGAGAAACTTACCAATGGTCTGATAGTGTCTCCATTATTTTTAGAAAATGCGTTTTTCTCGTAATGCATTATACTTTTATAGTCATAAGGACCAAATGGACTTCCATTTGCTGATGAACCTCTTCTTTTCTCAAAATTGTGTTCTCGTCCTACAATTTAAAACAAAACAAACGCGGTGCAAAACATTTTACCCTATCGGCATAATAAACAAAACTCATGCTTTTTCAGATTCCTTATCCTTGAGACTTTGAGAGTAATAAGAATAAATCTTTTACCTCGTTCAATATTTCCCCATAGAATGAGAATGTATTGATCTCGGTCAGATCTAACATGTTCGTGAACGAATCCAAGAGCGTGCATCATTTCATGAACGGCTGTTCTATGATTAATGCATCCTGGTGGCAAACTAAGTTCCTGTAGCGTACAAACAATAATGCAGTGCTGTATTATATGCTATTATTATATAGAATTATTTATTGAAGCTTTTTTGGGTTTAATGCGTTTTTTATTATTCCAAGTTAGTATAACTACTACTGTTGTTATTCTGCCGGATGGGTAAAAGAAAAGTAGGTACCTGCCCGCCTCCAACTCGACCGACATACGACCAACATCCTTTTTTCGCTCTGGTGATGTGCACATGGTCGTAGCCTTGCAAACTGTAGTTATTCTTAAAGACAAAAAACTCAATGCATGTTTTGGCCTGAATTTCTTGTAATCCATTAAGAATTACCGTCTTTTCTCTGTGATCTTTAAAATTCAAGGAAAATGAAACTTGTCAGTATAGAATTCATATGTATAATCATACTGTAGTCTAAGGCAAATTAACGAAACTACACAGAGGTATGTGTTGTTAAACTTTCAAATTGTGTTAAAAATTGAAGAACGTTTACTGTAACTTTGATCCATCACAACTGGAACGTGAATCTGATGTCCAGCTTGATACCACATGTACTTGGGATTCATACTTCCAGACATCACCAAGTCTTGTGGCCCCAGTCCACTTTGACTGCATGACTTCTTCCCTCCTGTTGTAGAACAAACAAACGGTCACATTGACACACTCACAGGGAGACAAAGAGTTTAAATAATTTGTGCTAAGGCAATTTCTACATAATTTATTTCCAGCTGTACATGGGAAATTGCACAATGATTGTATAAATGAATTAAATAAAACGGAAATCCCTGTGATACACTTATGGTATATATTTAAGTGTACACACTGAGTATAATTCGAAATGGAAATGAGTAGAAATTGAATTAGAAGGACTATACTATATTCGTATGTACCTGTAATAAGAACACTACAGAATATAGGACATAAATACAGGAAGACTCTCATAGTTCGAATTCGTGTGTTGTAGTTGTAGGGGAGGCATCTGAATTGAGAGTGAGTTCAGAAGCCTTCGAGCCAGGAGTTCGAAAATTGCATGGGATGAGATAGAAAAGTGGTGACGATGAATATGATGATGGTGGAGGTAATCACTAAAATGCGAATGCGATGAAGCTTCAAACGAAAATGAAACTGAGCGAATAAAAACTCAGTCTCCTTGTCATTTCTTTTTCTGCACATACATATTAGTACAAGTCATCAAGTAACCCCCTGCATGCCTAACCGTTGCACTCCCTTGTACACACTTACATTTAGTACTAACTATGTAACACTTGAGAAGCCACAGAAAACACAAAAGTTACGATTCATGTATTTTTCGCATTTCTAAATTGTGTGCATACACCACTCCTCCGTTTTAAACTACAATTATTAGTAATAGTATGGCAAATAACAGTTCCGCTGTTATCTGTTTTGTATATCTTACATGAGCACACCTAATAAAGAATCAAGTCAACTCTGAAATTTTCAAAAGATGTCTTTTACGTTAGAAATAGAACAGAACGTATTGATGAGAATTACGCAGCAGTCAGAGAAACAGAGGAGTATGAAAATAAAATGTTTAACACAGTTCTGATTGCGTGTGATACATATGAGATGAGATTGACAAAACCATACATCGTATAACCAACTGTTGCTAAACAGTAAAACAGTGTAAAAGAGTAGCGAAAGCTGGTCGGATTTAAAAATTGCAGGCCAAAGGTAAAAATGTTTTAAGAAATGATAAAGAACTGCAAAAAATGACACAAGAAGTTTGAACGAATTGTCTCAATTCATGAATTTATTATGAGTTATCGAGCCAATAGACGGACGGACGGACAGATTAATCATTTCTATAGAGTAGGTATCCCTACTCAATAAGGTATGATTGTGTGGTTGCTTAGCTTGTAGTATTACTAGTTGACAAGCGTATCCTTTCGTAGACAATAATAGACAATAGGATATTCAACTGGTACATATTGTACTTGTGCAGTGTGTAGAAAATTTTGCCTTCATACCACACGTACACGTAATACACTAAGTTACAACCCAGAACAGAGGGATGAAAATATGCTATGCTGTTGCACTAAATGCCCTTTTTCTTGCAAACTGTGAATTGCACACATTACATTTACATTGTCAACGATCGAACCAGAGCATTCGACAAAATAAAATGCCGGTGCAGTATATTATATTATATAGGTAAAGGTATTACTCTCAATTTGTGTTTTGTATCATTCTTTGAATCAGAAATCAGAAAAGGCCCACCATACACCCACACACAGTGATATTAAAAACAAATTTAAATTTAAACCATTAAATTACATTTTTTAATTAAATTACAAACAAGTTCAAATTTTTAAACTTATATTTAAAATTAAATTAAATTAAACTTATTTTTAAAATTAAATTAAAGAGGGGCGCACGGAATGGCTTGAAATTTCATGGAACCAGAAAATCCCCCAAACTTTAATATGCGATTGATACATGCCTCCTGACCTAGTTTGAGTAGGGAAGGAAGACCCGGCCTGAGGAATAGTTTAAAAATGCTAAATCTACACTACCCCCCATTTGGAGAACCAATCTCAAATTACCTTCAGGGGTAAAAAGTGCAAAAAAGTCAACTTGAAATGGCTTATCCCTATATATTACTACGGGAATTCATTGCTACAATTAAAAGACATCATTTCGGGTTCAAAAGTTGTGTATTAGATGTATGTGAGTCTCGCGACTCGCGATACTGCACTTACATATTATTCCACTTATTTGGTGACTCACATAATACCATACACATACATACACTCCTTCGGCTAGCTCTCCGATGCCATGCCAGCCTTCGGCTAGCTCTCCGACGACAGCCTTCGGCTACCTCTTAATACATCGTATTACAAGTGGATTTAATTTACACTTATTTTGGACTGGTCCAGGCAACACTACTAGAGGCGGAAAAAGTAACCGTTATATCCTAAGGCAATTTCTTATCAATCTATAGTCGTGTTGCCTGCACTCAGGCGCGTAGCCAGGATTATAACCTGGGGGGTTCGCAGCAAAATTCCTTACAGAAATCCATTTCTTGGGGAAGACAAAATCTCAATGTGAATTGCAAATGAGTCTATAATGACGTGTAGAAATAAAAATTTGAGTAAAATTAAGTCTAAATTTAAGTAAAATACATGGCAATCACGAGTAGCGCAAACCATTTTTACTTTTTTTAAAAATTTATATGGTCATAAAAACTGGTTCTGGGAGGTGCATGTGCACCCCCTTTGGCTACGCGCATGCCTGGTCGTTTGCCTCAAAATTAAAAGTGAAGACAAAAACTGTGGATCTTCTGTGTATACTTTCTACAGCTACGTGTTCTCCGTGCGACTCTGATGTTATTATACATAATCGTTGTTTCCATGCATGAAGCCAGCACATTAAATTTAGGAACTTTTAAGGGGTAAATGGTAAACCTTAACGGCTAGTCTGGTGAAAGTTTTCAAAGTGAATTAAACGTAGTCCCCTTGCGTTTCCTTCCACCATGACTTTCATATTGAACTTTTTTTCCTTTTTTCATGTACATACTTTCTCCACTCCAGGTAATTTGGGTTGTATACATAAAAATGACGTTCCCCATTCATACGTCCCCGATGAAAAAAGAGCCTTATTTAATGTGATGTTAAATTAGCTCGTTTTCCTGAACGGTGACCTTTGTGCAGACAGTACAGTACAGCTTCGGGGAATATGTTTTGCTCATAGAAGACTTTTAGTACAGGAACATTATGTTTTTTCTGTCATTTTATGTAAATCCTAACGGATGTTTTTATTGATGATACTTACGGACACTTGCAACTTACTTACCATGTACCAGAAGTAATGTTTTGAAATCAATCGACTTTTTCAATAAACTCCGAATTTCAGCTTTTTACCTGGTAAAATAGGGGAAGGGTAGTTACCACTACCAGTCGTCCCTGACTTTTTTCATTTTGGTTTTTGACAAAATTGTTGAGCATTCTTTATTAATATTTACTTTTTATGCTCCGGGACGCCATCGTTGTAATCAAGCACAAGCCATATAGCACTTGTTGATGTATTAATATGGTATTCCTTTGTTCTGATAATAAAATTGATTAGGTACATTATAATTTTTATTCTTTTAGATTACCTTTAGTCCTTACTTTCTGTTTTATAATTTGGTATGACGTAAAAAAAATACAAATGTATTATTGTTCTAATTATTGTGACGCAACGTAAAAGCATATAAAAATGTCAGGCTTGTTTATATATTATTCGTTTCATTTTAACCATTTTCTATATCAATCTATCTTAGCATGACAAATATTTCAGCTCAGTGTAATAAAACTATAGCTGGTTTGCAATTTAAGTAGGGGAATGAAACCTCAGTATTTTGACTACAGGATATATAGTTAATAGTAGAAGTGGATTATAGAGTGACAGTCAATACTACTAACTGTTACCGGTACGAAACCCAAGACGTGAGTCATCCAACTTGGATTTGGATCCAAATCCAAGTAACACGAAAGACAAAAATGGGTGCAATCTGCAATTCAACATGCACCACAGGATAAAACCAAACCACAACATAAAAAAGAAACTGTAACGCTTAAATTTTTGCAATACATAGTATGACAGCAATAACATTACATCTAGTACCAATATATTGTATTGTGTGTGTGGGGGCAAAATGCAAAGAAAACCACCTACGTCTACATACCAGTGATACCAGTATCAAGCGTCTACCAGTAGTACATAGTAGTATGCAATGCAGTAGTATTGAGTATTGTAGTATGTATCTACAGTTTCTACAGTATATTTGAAAAGAAGCTGCAAAACCCAATCTCATGCCTTTACATACAATACAGATCGTAAAAAGTTTTGTGTAGCATAGCTACGCAATACGCAATGCTTACAATATAGTGGCCCAGTTCACACTACGTTTCGTAGTTATAGTAAACTTCGTAAAGAGTTTCGTAAAAGTCGGCGGGTTTTAGGCGGTTTTCGATGGCGCGAAATCCAATGAGCCCACACCAAAATGATTCAAGAGCCAACTTAACTAAATTCTGAGTTTTACACCTCGTCAGAGCTGCATACTCTGGTTATGGGAAAATGGTGTATAAAATCAATCTTCGCACCTTTTCAACTTTGTATCCTTAATGCGCTAGTAATGTATCTTGTAGGGTAATTTGTTGTGAAAATGGACTTTGTTCTCGCTCCAATTGTGGTCCTTAACATTTTTGACCATCTTCGGGAATTTTTATGAAATCAAGATTTTTCGTAGATGCCTTTTACATTTAAATTCCTTTGTTCCAAGTTTTAGCTCCATCTTTTCAAAGCTTTGTTACAAATTGTGTTGATATTTTTTTAAAAAGTGTGAATTTAAAATTTTGTATTTTTTTCACTATTTTTTTCTCATTCAGCACCCAAAACCCGTTAGTTTTGTTGCGATTTTTGTTGATATTTTAAAAAGGACATTTACTATTGACTATTCGCATGCACGCCTCACCCCTAATATGCAGGAATTCTCTGACTTGTCCCCTTTGAATTTGAAAACTGTCAAAGAGTATTCTCTGGAAAACTTTAAGTCAAACCATTTCACTTTATATTCTGAGGTTTTGATGGAATATGCAAGGTAACATGGCGGACCTATACAAAAATTGCCAGCTTTCTAAAAAAATATTTGCAGCACATTTTTTTAATTTTCTTTTGTGGGACGGCTCTGTCCATACCTCAGCCAGTTTAGGGTTAAAACAGTTTTGGCAACCACTTTCACCGGTTGTTTTACTTCCTGGTATTTAGGAGTATCAGGAGTAGGAGGCATATTAAAATATCCAGTTTTGAAACCTTTACATTTCAATTGATAATTGGTCAATAAATGAAGTAATTAAAGGAGTTTTCCGTCAATTCTTAAATTATCTGGTTATTGGACATCAGAAATCAGAACTTTATTTTTATAGATATTTCAGACCATATTAATACATAGGCATATTATAACAGTTTCAGGGTTCCAGATCAGAGACACTGGTTGAAAATGCCATCACTGCTCTGGACGGATAGATGCGTGTATTATTATAAAAAATATTGTGTACAACACCTTTATCAAAATAAACATGAGTAAGTTTCGACGATTTGATTGAATTTGAATATCAAAAATATGTATAATACTGTACTTTACACTCATTGACAAAAGAAAATCCCCATAACTCAGGACAACGATTGTATTTAATGGTTAAATTATTTAAAATTTAAATTCCATTAAATACAATGGTTGTCCTGGCACAATATCATTCGAATTTTATGATAATTTAATTAGCGGTTAGGTATGGTATACATAGCAGGCGCGTACCCAGGGGGATGCACCCTCAAAAATTAGTTTCAAAGTTCAAAAAAAGATTATGTTTTTTGAATTTTAAGTTGGTTTTAACCTAATTAATGAGCACTATTATGGAGAAAATGGTAACTTATATTCAAATTTTGCTCTCCCAATATTTAAATTCTGTGTACAACCTTGATGTGCACCCCCAGCTTATGATCCTGGGTACGCGTCTGAAACATACGGTACGTTTTTTATATGGCGATCTGAAGTCAATTCATTGATGTGAGTTTCTAACACATCGGATGCAAAATAAACAACTTTACATTTGTTTGGATTGTCAAGGGTTATTTATAAAATGATACAAGTGTCAACTCTCTCAGATTGCCATATATATAAAAAACGTACTGTAGATAGGCATTGATAAGTATACCACCGATAGGGTAGTAGTAGCCTATGATCGATCGACCCTGCCTGAACATAAAAATACGAATGACGTACACAACGTAGCTTACGAATTTATAAAAATGCGATTATTTAGAAAATAGGGACATTAAGTTATCGACGGTTAGCTACCCGAGAAGTATAGTCTGTTGTATATCAAAAACCATAGACCTCCTCCCAAAAGACAATAGCCCCATTGTCAGTAATACTATAATATCTATAGCCATTGTATATTAACAATGGGGCTATTGTATTTTGGGAGGAGAGGAGGCCTATGGTTTTTGAGATCAAACTTACATGAATTTAACATTACACTTCAGCATGTGCCTAAGCGGCATTTAGACCTCGCATGTTAATTTATTTTCAGGGTTACCCCTCCTGCCTGGCGATACACTGTTGTGCAGTGTTGCCAAAGTTACATAACGATTGCAACAAGCATTTCACAATTTTAAAAATTAACTGTTTTTAATTAAATCTGTAATTAGCTTATGGCCAGGAAACATCGCTGAATCAACAAGGGCATGTTGATTTTGACTGGCCTTATTTAATCATATCAGTATACTTCACCATTTTAATCATCTTTTAATCACGATCCCATTTGTTGATATGTGTTCAACTTACCGGTTTCGTGATTAGGATTTGAAAATAAAAAGGGTCTAAATAACGCTTTAAAACGCTAACTCAAAATAAGTACATCCAACAAAATTTTAACTTCATTAGAGTATTTTTATAAATAAGACATTATATTTATAAGATATTTATTTTTATATTTATAAGATATTTATTTTTATATTTATAAGATATTTATTTTTATATTTATAACTTATAAGATATATAGTAAGATATTTGTTGTATTTAGCAGATACATATTTGCTGTATTTAGCAGATAAATATTTGCTATATTTAGCAGATAAATATTTGCTATATTTAGCAGATAAATATTTGCTATATTTAGCAGATAAATATTTGCTATATTT